>LGSN01000812.1:0-17671 GCA_001314375.1 Phytophthora podocarpi | reverse complement strand
ATCTCAGCAAGACATCCTTCGATGAGTGCCTGACTTGGTCAACTTCTTAGAGCCTCTCGTTTAAACGCTGATCACAGGTTGGCTGAGTCTTCTCGAACTCATCGATCCTTGGTCCAATCACTTCGCGTCATGAGTCCATGATTGGTCGACGATCATGAGGCTCTTGGATCCCGTCGGAAGCGCCTAAGATGATTTATCTCTGTCAACCGTTGATGTGATGATGCTCCTTGGTGTTCCATGTGCCACTGTCAGCTTTCGAAAAACGGTCGACACTTCCCAGACTCAGGGTCTGGCCCGAGTCAACCCAGGGTAAGTCTGAGCTGAGAGTCTCAGACTCTCAACTCAGCCTCCTCAACCCAGACCTCGCAATCACTTTGAGTCTAGGATGGAGTCAGTTCCAGTTGGGTTGTTGCAGCGACGTGGGTTCCATAATTGTCCGCCAGTCATCCATCACAGACGAGCCGATTGTCATTCTCAGGCAGTCGACTGATGGGTTCGGCAGGATTTTTTCCACGGACCTTGTCACATGTGCACGTTCCAGCAGTGCGACTTCGAGGGCATCTTCCGCACCACGGACGGCCTCCCCGTGACCATCCATATGCTGGACCCACCGCTGCATGAGTTCCTGCCGCACGAGAAGCTGTGTGTGACGCTGGCGCAGGATATGAAGGTGAGTAAGGCGACGGTGCCGTCCCGCCTGGACGGCCAGAAGGAGGCGAACCCGATGATGGGCCTAAGTGGCTGCCGTCTGGGAATTGTACGCCCGAGTATCACGGAGACGCAGGCGAAGGCCATAGCGGAGGCGGCCATGAAGGTGGCGAGCGAGGACATCTCGATGCATCCGCACACCATGATCCCGGTGGTGGGCTCGCTCAAGGAGCTGAATCAGCAGGTGAAGCTGGTGAAGTCGGTGGTGTAGGACGTCATCGGCAGCACGGCAAGTCGTTCGACTATAAGGTGGGCACGATGATCGAGGTGCCGCGCGGCGCGCTGCAGGCCGGGAAGCTGGCCGAGGTGGCGGAGTTCTTCTCGTTCGGCACGAACGACCTGACGCAGATGACGTTCGGCATTTCGGGCAAATGACGTGCAGGCCAAGTTCCTGTTGTACTCCGTGAAGCACAGCGTGCAGGAGAAGGACCTCGCCGAGACACCGGACCAGGAGGGCGCAAGATGGTGCATTGGTATGCGGACGCACAACATGCCCGCGTCGAGCTGGTGGCGAGTACGGGCGGCAACCCGAAGTCGATCGAGATCTTTGATGTCGTGCTCCTCGAATCACGTGTCTGGAGATGCGCAGGCGAATGCTGAAGGAGAGCACGACAATCCGGTGCCTATGCGGCAGTGACGACTATGGCGTTCCACTACCCATAACGATGTCGGTAAACGAACGAGGCCGAGTATATTGAAGAATGCGACGCAACAAGGACGATCAATGCAGAATGGACGTATAAAGCTGAACTGAAGAAACACGCAATGGTTGTTGGCACTGGGATTATCAGTACTTATCAGCCAAAGATATCTGCTAATGTCGCTTTCAGGCTTCGAATCCCGGTGAGCGAAGTCTCACGAGGAAAGTTCGGCTGGTTCTCCTTTGGAAATGAGGTTCTATCTGGCTCTGGAATAGCTTCAACTTCGTTCACCTCCACTTTTGCGTTGGCATCAGTCTTTTTTTCAGCCACGGCGTATTCAGTACCGATTCTCACGTCCTCGAACACCTCGTAAAGGAACTCTTACCAAAGCCCCAGCGTCTCCTTCCCATCAGCTAAGTCACCTGGATCATCCAAGTTATCATCTCCCTCCATCGGAGCTCTAACACGGCGTGTCGTCTGAGGTGGCGGTGTGAACAAGCCAAGTTCTTCGGGGTCCGTGTCACGATCTGGTGCTCGTCAGGGATCAAAATATGCTTCTGGAATGGATCACTCGTTGGACTCTTCTGAGCGCGCTGGTGGACATGATTCGCGATGATTTCTGTGCTCAGATCCTTCAGCACTTTCATGCGATTCCGTTTGGGTGTTTAAATGAGACCCAAGTCGCTGAACAAACGCTCGCACGTCGCTATGTTGACTGCAATGGAGAGGATCTTCAACGCCAGGTCTGGTAGCATGCTATCGGGGTGCTCATCAGCCATATAATGTCTGTACTCCCACGGAGACTCGACAAATTCTTCCGCTGTAGTAAATGTAAGGCGGCCCTTTATCCAACGGTACATATCTCGTCGAAGCAGACCGATCTCATCACCGATGAACCGCCGATAGTAATACCCAGCGAACTTGCACAGCACGCCTACATTGGAGATTGATGTCGCAGGCAGCTTCCGAGCTTCTACAGCGTACAATGGATGAAGAGCGTTCCCCAGCACAATAAGAGGCTGCTCGCACTTCATCCACCGTTTCTCCACACACTCGACAAGCTGTGCACTATGCTGCGGAGCTTTCTTAAATCCAAGGTAGATGGCCCCAAACGACTTGATCACGTCGCCCACAGTGTTTTGTTCGCGCTGCAACCTATACGACTCTAACGACAGCGGAGCAATCATGCGTTCAGCCCTCATCAAATCATCCCAGAAGTAAGCTTGCAGGAACACTGCCAGCGCACTAGGGAAGTCTTCGTCTCGGTACGACTGCTTCGCCAGTATCTGCAGTGCTGACTGCACGCGAAGCAGCGATGCAAAGCAGGCTTGCATCGAATTCCACCGGGTCGCACAAAGTGAATACAGGCTCAGTCGGTATCCGTACATCTTCACCATGAGATCTCTAGCTCGCTTTAACCACTTGTTCGAGGAGCCATTAAGCGCGTTCACAGCGGCGGAAGCCTCACGAGTAATCTGGCAAAATGAAGTCTTGAGGACCTCATTCACGAGGTTGTTGATGTCGTGGGCAAAGCAGAACAGAAAAATAATTTTTGGCCACCGACGCGTGAGAATCTGACGCGCACGCCGACACTGCCCAGCATCGTCGGTGATGATTCCGCCAACGTCCCAACCTTCCCAGTGCGCGCGCGACAGTACATCTTCAAGTTGCTCTGCAATTGCGAGGCCGTCGTGTCGATCTCCAGCATTTGGAAGGGCATACGTGAGAGTATTGCCAAAGAGTGTCAATAGGCACCCTGTCAGATGATCCTTGCACACGTTTTTCCAGACATCTGACAGTAAGTTCACGCGACCCCTAATATTCTGCATCTCTCGCAGAGCGCAGGCATCTTTCTTGTAGCAACGCTCAGCGTGATCATCCAGAAGCCGACCGCCTAGCGACCGACGAGAAGGCAAAATATTGGATATTCCGGGACACAGCAGCTCCAGGAAGTATCGCGTAGAGGGCTGCTCAACAAACTGATCGGGCAAGTGGTTATCAGCGTGCAGTTCCACGAGCGCTCGCTCGATCTTCCACTTTTCCTCCTTGGTGAACTGGCGAGGGGTGGACTTGTTGAAGAGCGTCAGAGTTCTTGAGTCACCGGCTTTGTTGCCCAGGCCTAGTAGAGCTAGTGATCTGGCGACGCGCTTGGGGTGCGGCTGCTCGTCGTCTCCGCCGTCGAAATCGACTGAACATCTTGATTGTTTGCAGCCAGCTATAGCAGATGGTGGTGTGCGTGATCGGGCAACACGCTTGGGGTGGGAAGTCTCGTCGTCCATGATGTTGTCGAAACACCGCGACCGCTTGGACCCAACCACCGCAGATGGTGGAGTAACACCAACCAGCGATTGCGAGTCGTGATAGTGGCAGCATACTTTCAGGTGGTTGCGGTAGTTGCGCGACCTGCCTCAGATGAGCGCTGGAGGATCTTTCCTGGTGCCAGCGCTGTGGGCCTTGCTACAGTGCTTGCACAGGCGGTATGTGTAGCCTCTTTTGGTGGGGGTGAGGCCTTCTACCTCGTCGAAATGGTCGCGCTCAGGGACACAAGGCCGGTCCGTTCGGTTCATGCTTATCGGTCTTGACTTGATCTTTGCAAACTGAGGCTGTTGCCGCAGAGCTATTTGCCTTCACCAGCGTTTGAAAATTCAAATCGTGCCCTCAGGTCGTTTAAAACATTACCTGTCAGACTCAATAGGTGACGCCTACCTCTAAAACCGTTTAGGCCGTTGGCCCAAGGCAATTGTCCTGGCCTATTGGCCGAAACCCCCTGGTTAAAACCCAGTTTTGGCCAGGCCAGGCCGAAACGTAAAGTTCCTGTCTGCCAACACTGCGATCACTGCCGCTCGCCATCCTTTGTTGTCCTTTCTCGCGTGCGCAATCGGTTTTCGCCGCTGCCACAAATCAGGACCACCGGTAGTTTCAATAACAACAACAACAACAAAAAATTCAAAAGGGCGGTTTAACGCCCTTTTTGAGGGTATTATACTTTTGTTTAAATGACTGCGTATTATGCAGTGTGGTCCACGTTATGATGCATTTCAAGTTTTGCGCGCGCAGTGCAACTTTATCGCGGCGATGAAGGCGGTCGTCGTGTCTCGTCCTCGCGGGCGGAAAGCCTCGTCCTTCGTGCCCATCGATGCGCACTTCCAGTCGGCGTCAGCCCTGTCACGTCACCAAGCTCAAGAGGCAGCGCAGCCGGCGTCCGAGGCCATCGACTTGACGCTGGACGGCGATTTGGACGACGCGCCGCTGAGCGGGCAGAAACACAAACGCCAGCGCTCGTTCTACGAGGATTCAGACGAGGAGGCCGAGAACAGAGAGTCGAACACAGCGCTAGACTTGATCCGACAGAGTAGACGACGTCCGGTGGCGTCGAATAATCCCCCGCAGTCCAAGAAACGCGCGACAGAGACGACAGGAGCTCATTTCTTCGATATGACGGCCAAAGAGCCACAGGATTTACTGGCCAGAGCCAATAAGAAGGTGTTTGGCAATGACGGGTTCAGGAAGAACCAGAGGCAGGTGGTGGAGACCACGATGCGCGGCGAAGACTGCTTCGTGCTGATGCCTACGGGGGGCGGCAAGAGTCTGTGCTACCAGCTGCCGGCCGTGCTGTCTAAGGGCGTGACGATCGTGGTGTCACCACTGCTGTCGCTCATTCAGGACCAAGTGACAGCGTTGGTGCAGAACCCAGGGTGTGGCATTCCGGCCGCCTTTTTGACGAGTCAGACGGCCTTGACGCTCAAGAGATCAATCACGGCGGAGCTGAGACGACCGGTGCCGAGTGTCAAGTTGCTGTATTTGACGCCCGAGAAGATTGTCAAGTCGGCCGAGATGATGGACTTGCTGCAGATCTTGCATCGCAACAAGGTGCTCGCGAGGTTTGTCATTGATGAAGCTCATTGTGTCAGTCAGTGGGGACACGACTTCCGACCCGAGTACAGTCAGCTGGGACTGCTCAAGAAAACGTTCCCAGACGTGCCGCTAATGGCGTTGACGGCGACGGCACCGCCCAAGGTGATTCAAGGTGTGCAGCGCTCGCTGCGTATTTCGAAGGGACCGGTGTTTTCCATGAGTTTTAACAGACAGAACCTCACGTTTGAGGTGCGCGACAAACCTCGGGGCAGTGACAAGAAGGCCATGGAGGCGCTCTACCAGCTCATCTCGACGACGTACCCGCCAGACGCGGTGGGTATCGTGTACTGCATGACGAAGCAAGACAGTGAAGATGTAGCCAACTACCTGTTCGACCGCGGACTGAGCGCTGACTTCTACCACGCTGGACAGTCCGCGACGGACCGACACATGGTGCAAGACGCGTGGCAGAATGGCCAGCTCAGCATCGTGTGTGCCACAATCGCTTACGGCATGGGCATCAACAAGCCCGACGTGCGCTACGTAATCCACTTCTCGGTAGCCAAGTCCATTGAAGGCTACTACCAAGAAGCCGGGCGCGCCGGGCGAGACGGCAAGCCATCGCAGTGCATCATCTTCTACAGTCCGCGCGACATCTCCAAGATGCGCAGCATCCTTTTCATGCCTCAGAAAGGTATGACCAAGAAAACGCGAGCCGTGCACATGGAGAAGCTCCGATCCATGGCCGATTACTGCGAGGACGACACGACCTGCCGTCGTCAACTGCTCATCACGTACTTCGGCCAAACGTTCCAGCGCTCGGATTGCAACCGAACCTGCGACAACTGCCGGCGCACACAACGTGCAGCCCAGATGAACCGCTAATCACCACCACCCATATTTCTAGCCAAGTAACTAATACTATGTCGTTTGTAGGTCTAACCAGAACGCCGGAACCTCGGGACGCAAAGACTGAAGGAAGAATTTCTATGTTGACAGCCACCGCCGATTAGTCGTTCCACTGCTTCTTGCACTTCACGCACTTGTAAAACGTCGTGGACGGCTCATCGGCCGACCGGATCTGGATCTGCATGAAGTACGCCTTGTTGTACTCGCAGTGCGGGCAGCGCGCTGCACAGAAGAGAGAGAGACAACAGCCACAGACTTAGTTTCACCTTGTATCCACCCAGTCGTCGGCAGTGCAGCGGTCCACGTACTCTCCGTCTGGTCAACATTCTCCCAGGCTTCGTCGCCGCCCAGCACGTCGTCCACCTGCTTGCGCTGCAACGGCACCTTCTTCTCCACCTTGTCGTTGATCTGGAACAGGTACGGACACGTCTGGCAGAAGAAGCGCATACCGTCCGACTGCCATCGAAATGCACACACAGTCAGCAACAAGACAAGAGAGAGCACAAGGCAATGAGCGGACGGCCACACGCACGTCGGGCTCCACGAGCAGGATGTTACCGCATGACGGACAGAAGTGCATGATGGACGAATGGATGGAGCAAGTATTAAGTAAATGACCGATATGGGAACCGGTGGGATATGACGTACGTATTTCATCCAATCAGAATCCAAACGGGTGACCCCTTGTCAAAAACGAACCATTGTCAAAAATGACCGGTCAGACTTATGATAGCTGGGGAAGCTCCGCCGAGTGTTTCGACGGCTCCATGTGTCTAGGCATCGATCTAGGCACTACCAACTCATGTACGTACTTCCTCGGTAGTGCAAGTGCACCTCATATCCTCTCTCTCTCGTATCATAACCTTAATTTTTGACGTTTTGTGTCTCAACCAGGTGTGGGCATGTGGCACGTCGACCGCAACCACGTCAAAATCTTCAAGAACCGCTTGGATCGAGGCCGTACGACGCCCTCCGTGGTGCGTTTCGACCCTCTCAGTCAACACATGGACGTGGGCAACGTGGCCGTGGGCCTGGAGACGTCGGAGCCAGTCGGGAACACCATCCGCTCGGTCAAGAGACTGTTGGGTCACAAGTTCGAGAGCAAAGCGGCGGACGTGGCCAGGATCTACGCGTCCTACCAGGTCGTATCCACAGCTCAAGGCAACGTGGCAGTGCAGGTCGCTCGAGCAGGACAGAAGAAGGTGCAGGCTCAACCGGAGGAAGTCTCGGCCTGCGTCCTGATGGAGCTCAAAGCTTCGGCCGAAGCCTATTTTGACAACCAGACCAGGCTGGACAATGTGGTGATCACGGTACCGGCCTATTTCAGTGACTCGCAGAGGAAGGCGACGGTCACCAGTGCGTCCATGGCTGGGTTTAAAGCTGTGAGGCTGCTGAATGAACCTACGGCGGCTGCGATGGCCTACGGGTTGTTCTTGTCGGGGAAGAAGCTGGTGACGGTGTTTGACTTCGGAGGTGGCACGTTGGACGTGTCGTTGCTGAGTATTGAGAATGGCAAGTTTGAGGTTTTGGGCATAGGAGGCGACACGAATCTAGGCGGAGACGATATCGATAATGTCCTGGTGGACCACGTGCTCGAGGTGCTGTACAAGCGTCACGATGTGACGCGAGCGCAGGTCGGGGGGAGAGATATGGTGAGACTGAAGAGAGAAGTGGAGAAAGCCAAGATTGAACTCTCGGGAGAGGAATACGCGGATATTACGGTGTTTGACGTTGCGGACGTGCCCAAGTTCACGTACACGCTGATGCGACGCAAGTTTGAGCAACTGTGCGACCCGATATGGAAGAAGTAAGGGCTCTGCTTGCCGTGGTGGTGATTCGTTATCCTTGTCTTGCTTACAGTATGTTTTTGGTTGTCGTGTGGCTGTTGATACAGGTGTCTTCGGATCGTGGCGAGTGTGCTGAAGGAAGCAGAGGTGGAAGTTGCTGACATTGACGAAGTGATTCTCGTGGGAGGTTCCACGCGGATCCCGATTTTGCGCACGAAAGTATCGGAGGCTTTCGATGGCAAAGTGCGTTACTTTCTGGTTGCTGTCTTGGTTTAGCTTCTGCTGCTTACCCGTACTATTGTTTTGTATGTGATTCAGGAACTCTGTATGTCCGTGAACGCTGACGAAGTGGTGTGCGAGGGAGCCGCTATTCAGGCAGCCATCTTGAGCGGTATGGATCAGCGTGTGTTCCGTGACGTGCTCATGATGGATGTCCTCCCGCTGCCCATTGGACTTGAGACGGCGGATGGAAGCATGGAGGTGATCCTTCCTAGAAACGCACGCATCCCAACAACGGTGACGAAGCACTTCCAGACGTATGAGGACAATCAGCGCGGACTCACCGTCGAGGTGTACGAAGGTGAAAAGGAGATCGCCAAGGAAAATGATCACATCTGCTATTTCAACTTCGCACTGCCTCGGGACAAGATAGGCAAGGCGGGAGAGTTCGCGCATCCCGTCACTTTCACCATGAACGCTAGTGGAATTCTGCAGGTGCAGGCCGGAGTTCATCACGATTCAGAGGAAGCGCCGATGTCAAAAGCTGCGATATTCCTCATGGCGGGCTACATCCTCGCGCTCTTCGGCTTCTATGTGTTTTTTCGCATTTATTTCGTCGATGAGAGGGACATCACCGCAGCATGATAAGAGTTGACTGGGCTGCGGGGCTTTTCTGCTACGTGTACGTGTAGATAGATTTGTTTGCCGATAAGAGGTTACCTTTGTGATTTGCTATTGTCATGACACTTGGAAGCGTTCAAGGTGTGCCGAGTTTGAAGATGCCAAGTACGCGTCGATTAGCTCCCAGCGTTTGTCGCTAGAAATCTCCATCCCTTCATCTACTAGCTTCGTAACATCGAGTGGGTGATACTCGTAGTAAAGCTCCACAGCATTCAAAGCTGCTTCCATTCGCTTATCCTCCAATCTGCAAAGCACACAGCAACGTTAGTAGCCAGACAATTCCTGAGCAAGCAAACGCTTGCAACTTACAGTAAAGACAGAAGATAATCGATGTCGGCAGTAGCGGCGAGATACTCCACGAAACCTGGCTCGAACGGAGTGCCCAAGATGACCGAGTAGTCTTCTCGTTTTGCTGCTTCTGAAAAACTCTCCTGAATCAAGCGGAAGTTGTCAGCGAGTTCTCCACTGTCATCGTCCATAGTCTTCTCGCTTTGCTCGCCACGGAGAAAGCACGATGTGTCCAGCAACTCATGCAGCACCGACCCGTACGCACCAGCTCGAATAATCCGCACTAATGCCTCGAAACGAGCAACTGGTTTCGGAATTATCATCGCACACTTCACAGCAAAGCCGTACAAGTCCAATTGCTTTACGATGTCTGCTCCATCAGACTCTTCCTCCGCCATGGCTGTCAGATCTCGTAGGTGAATCACAAACGCAGGTACGTCCATTTGGTCGAGGAAGGGGCATCTTTGAAGCAGGGTTACCATACGCTCCATGGCGGAGCGCACGTTTGAAACGGGGATTCCAGCAAAACGCAGAGTACCGCTAGCTCCCTTTGTCTCTTGAGCAGAACAATTAAGCTCATTGCGACCTTGTTCCACCGATTGCTCGTTGTGCTTGTGCTGTAGTTGGGTCATTGGCAAGGTCAGCACGTCTTCCCACACTTGCGGGCCACACCCCAGCGATCGCACGAACGATTTCCGACTAAGAGGGTCCATGATGGTAGACAACGATCGAACCATGCCCAGTTGCATCATGCTCGTCAGTACATCCTCCCACAAATCTGACGCTTCGACTCCGTAGTCAAGCATGAGTTGGCTGGCACATCGCAGCACCCATGGCTGATTCGGAGGGAATCGCCGAAGAAAACTGCGTGTGAGGGTCTCTTTGTTGCTCTTCAAGACGAAAGTCATGTCGTATGGTACCCGGTGTTCTTCAAACGTCACCATGTGCGTGCAATGCTTCGTGTAGTCCAGTAGTTCCTCGAAGAATGGGTCCGAGTTTTCAATGCCGTACTTGGTAGTTACGTATCGTTCGATAGCTGCATGGTAGAGCTGGCCCAACCTCAAGATCACGCGTAGAGCCCTCAGTTTTGCTCGAAACGTAACACCAGCTCGAGGCTGCGAATCTTTTGCAAAATTGACCAGGTAGCTCAGCACTTGCTCGCCGAATGAATCGCCAGTCTTGACACTAGCACTAACCAAGTACAATATCCTTTTCACGAAGTCTTCATCAGCTCGATGCAGTCTTTCAGCCTCAAGAAAATCGAACGGATCCTCCTTGGTTTCTTGGCTGGAACTGCCTTTGCCGACACGAACAGCATCTTTCACAAGCCACTCGCGAACCAATTCAAGCCGAAGCTTTACTTGCGGCAATTGAAGCAGTTCTCCGATGCTATTAGCCACTGTGTGGAGCATTTCACTGCTGTGAGTGTAAAACCATAGAGCGTATCGTCTGTATAATTCCAAGAAAAGCTTCTTGGGCTCTGACACCAGTGCCAGCAACTGATTCGTTTGCCCCTTGTCATTCAAGACTTCAGCCAAACTTGATGTCTGCGAAGTTGCATTTCGAAGAAGCATCTCCACCTTGACTCGCAGAATTTTGGCTTCCAATCTTATCAGTGCTTCATGTCCGGTAAAAGAGGTATTGGAGGGGTCCTCGTGTCCATTTTGGCCTGACACAGCAGCATTCAGAGCAAATTCCAGCGCCTTCAATTTCTCTTCGCCCAATGGAAAGTTCTCAGCTAGCCACTCAGCAGCAGTGACCCGGCTTTCTGTATCACTCAAACATCCTAGGATACCTTCAAACGCACTGAACTGGACTAGAGTGGCGTTGATGTTGTTATCCCTTGAAGGGTTTCGCCGCAGGTTTGTAGTGATCATATTCTTTAGTAGCAACATTTGCAACTCATCTGGTTCTAGTCGAAGAGGTTCAGCCAGCCCAATCAAAGAATTAAAATTCTCTTTGGTCACCAGCCGAGCCAACACTTCTCGAGGCTCTGCGATCAGCTCATGAAACGAAATCCTGTTGTCCATCTCGTCACCTTGAATCGTGGTATTGGACGCGCTAGCTACGCCGTTCCCAATTTGCAACTGGTCGTCGAAGTGTCTATCGCTTTTCGAGTCACCTCTTGTTTGGTAAGCAGCAAACTCTTTCAGGTTACGCAAAACTTCCACTCGTCGCTTCACCTCTTCTCGTTCACGGTAAGACGTGTTCTCGAGCAACAGCCGAAAAATAAATAAGAGCCGATCGTAATCTAGGCCTGAAATCTTTGGAATGCTTTTGAGCAACAGCTTGACCAAATGCTGCTCGTGGATGTCCTCTATCACGCCTGCAATCTTGTCTTGGTACTCGAGGTTGGTAGTAGCTGACTCTTCCAGCAAAAGAGCTTCCGTGTAAACGAGTGA
The DNA here is from genome assembly GCA_001314375.1 of Phytophthora podocarpi. Classification (NCBI taxonomy): domain Eukaryota; phylum Oomycota; class Peronosporomycetes; order Peronosporales; family Peronosporaceae; genus Phytophthora; species Phytophthora podocarpi. Next base: position 6,181 of record LGSN01000812.1, on the reverse strand, counting down.
CGGGAAGCTATCTTCAATCTGGTAGTGCCGAGTGAACTCCAGAACAGTATAGAAATCGTAATTGCTTCGAGTGATCAGCGTTGGTACGAGGCGGCGAATGTACTGCAAGTCACGGCGTTCAATTTGGAATGCCTTGTGATCGCACTCAATGCCAAGCAAGTTGAGGTAATGCCACCACCTCGCGTTCCCCTCCAACTCAACACACTGATGCAAAAAGGCAATCTGCTGCCAGGCGCGAGCTGCATCCGCACCAATGAACGCCAATTGCTGGAAACGGTTATAGTCTTTCGCCACATTTTCACGAGAAATTTGCCTTCGAAACGTGTGGAACGCGTCCTCTTGCTTCATCGACAGCATTAATCTGTACAAAATACAAGAAATCGTCAGAATCTCACAGAGAGCAACAGCATCTGGAATGGTAATGAGCTACATACCCGAGTGCCAAGTAGTTATCAATCTCGTGTGACTGGAAGACGGTTGACAAAAGCTTCCCCATCTGTGTGTTCACAACACTCGCTGCATCTTCAGGCAGCTCTTGCATAGACATTAACGCCTGCAGGCTCAGCAGATCTGCCCGTTGTTCAACGAGGAACGATACAAAACGCTTCGATGCGATCGTGTGTCTGGCTTCGCCTTCTCGCCGGAGATTCTTGTGTTCCGCAATCGCAAACCTGCTCGCAAGCTTCATTGCTTCGTAACTGGACATAGCACAAGCATCTCCTCGGTACCACCCAGGGTACAGCGTCCACAACGACGTACTAGTCTTCGATGGCAGGATGTTGTGCAGAGTAAACTGGAGGATCTCGTTGACGAGTATCGTGTTTTTGAGAAGAATCAACGTCTCATCGAAAGATTCCTTTTCGCACATGCAAAGCGCGTACTTTACCAGCTCCAGCGTGTACATCGGTGCTTGAATGCGAGCCATTTGCGCTGGCATATGTTGTTGGTGTCGGGTTACTGGAACATCGTAGATTTCTTTCACATGATTTGACGTATATAATGAAAGCGATATCGCAACTTTCTTGAGTGCTTCGGCGGGTTGAAACTTGCTTTTAAGGTCAGTTTGCTCTGACACGCTGGCTGGTGAGCTGCAGTGATCGACGCCTGTGTTTGATCTTCTAGAAAATAAATCTCGAGAAAAGCGAGCAGCTTGCAAGATGGAGCCGCTCTTAGCAGCACTCTGGGCGATAAGGGACTGGCATGTCTTCGAGTCGATACCCACTGCCGATGCAAATCGACTTAAATCAAAAATGAGCCGAGCCTTCTCATCGTCTTGCTGTAACCCGCGACACGTGCCATCTCGCGGCTGAGAGTAGTTTTTCTTGTGAGTGCGCTGTCTTTTTGCAGCAACTGTTGAACTTTGCTCACTCGATGCTACAACGCGCTTCTTCCCTTTCCCCTTCCCGACGTAGTCAACTGGAGCGGCTGAGTCGTTCGAAATTCTAGTATCAGCATCATCATAGTCTTCAGCAAACAACACTTCTGGTTTCATCAACTGCTTCAGCTTCGTTTCGCACTTTTCAGGATTACGCAGGACTGCCACGGAAAGAAGAACTCCATAATCGGCCTCAACTTGGCAAATTCTTTGCAGGTCCCTTAGAAGCGCATCAGACAGCAAATAATCCGGGTTCTGGATATAAGCGCTAACCGAGTCGTTTGGAGTAGTCCCCGTCAAGTCCAACATTGTCTTCAGCTCGGGTAAGTATGCTGCAACAAGTGCCTTTAGCATGCACAGAATAAACGACTGCGTCTTAAGTCCATTCTGAAGCTCCGAGGCTTCGTTCTGGTGTGCATCATCCACCTCTTCGACCTCCATTTCCAGCAACATAACGCCGAACTCGACAATTTCTTCCATCAGAGACACATACAACGCCATGTGTGATTTGGTTTCCTTCCGCTTTTTCACCTCGGTAAGCGCATCCATCGCCTTCGCCACTCTGACTGAAACTTCGTTCAAAAGATCATCTGCTGTAGGAATAGCAGCAGAACCAGACAGCAAGTTTTCCGTAAATCGAACTGCTGCTCGATCACACTGTAGATCGCTGTAGACATCAACCAAAAGCATCGCATCCGTTAAGGCTGTGGGTCTCGACACTTGATTTAAGATGTGTGACACCAATCTCGACGCACTCTTCGCATCGGCAAGGTCAAACTGCTTGATGCCATACGTCGACAGCATATCTTGAATCTCCATCAAACGCACATGCTCTTCAATCTCTTCAAGGCGCTCAGTCTTCCACGAGTGAATGCACTTATTTGCGTATGTTTTCAGTGCTTGAGAGTACGGGGGGAGCGCAGATCTTAGCAAGACTAATGTAGCATCTGTGCGGACATTAACGTCCGAAATTTCATCTAACAGCACTAGTGCTTGAGTTTCTTTAGCGGACTGAGAGGTCTGAATGGATTCTGCTAGCTCCATGACGTAGTCATGGAGGACTGGATCAATGTCAACGGCACAAAACCGAAGGTACTTTTTCACATGATCCTCAATTTCCTTCTTGAGCGACTCAGGGTCGGATACACGGTCAAGCATACTCATCGCAATTGTTGCCGGAGTTTCGTCTTCGAATACAGAAAGCGAAATGATGAAATGATGCTCCACCGCAAGATGCTTGATGTGTCGTAGTTTTTGACTCAATCGTTCAATGCGTTCAATTGCATCCGGCTCCTTCAGTGTCTTAGCGTCGTACTCGCCGTTTTCCAACAATCTGGAGTAGTTCGTAGAAGCTTGCAGCTTAAACTCGTGAAATGAAAAGTCTCTGCCACGCATAGAATCTCCCTCGCCCTCACTGTTGAGTAATTTACAAATGCAGATAGCGGTGTCCAAATCACCCTTAGCTGCAGCAGCTTCGGATCTCTCCAGTAGCCAGAGTGCTAGCTCTGTGAGCATAGGTCGAATGTCAGCCTCTGTAGCAGCATCTGATTCAGATGACTGGGATTGCTCAACGTGCTGAATAAGAGTAGGTATCACTTCGCCCTGGATCCAGCCCGCATAAGCTGAAACTGGCAGTAATGCTGGGAGGTACTGCAGAAGCTTGCCAATGTTTCGAACAGCATCACCATCCAAGTGGCGACCCCACAATATTTTGACAGCCCTCATTGAGCCCAACTTAATGTATTTTTTCAGCATTTCAAGCACAGGCGTCGTTCGAAATAGGTGCCACTTTTTGCGAAGTGTATCTCCGCTCGATTCTGCTTCATTTGCAGATGAGCTACGCAGTAGCTGAAAAGTTGTCCATTTGTACGACAATTCACTGATTTCGTCACTCCATCGCAGTAAATTTGCCAGGAGAGATGATGACCTTGGTGACGAGCTCGTATATTCCCGGATACCCGCGGCTACTCTCAGCAAATGCTTTAAAACAGCACGAGATTCATCGTCGCTTTCTCCAATGCTGTTAGTGCATGCGTGAAGCTTTGCTTGATACTTCTTCATGGCTCCTTTGTGCAGGAGTGACGAAACTGGAGTGTCCACGAGAGATTCGGCAATCGTCACAACATCCTTATCAAAATTCATTTCTCCCCTTTCACTTTCAAAACTTTCGTTAGCTTCACTTGTTGAAATATCGCCATCGTTTGTCAGAAGTATCATGGAAACACCGCGATGAGTTCGACATGCCGCGAGCGCTTGGGGGTGGTTAGTATCTCTAGTACTTGCAAAGAGCTCAATATTCACGAGTGTTGATTGGATTCCAAAGTACTCAGTCGACTCCACCCTTGATATCACACAAGCATCGCCAATACCGTCTGATTCAGGATGTGCAATTCGAACCAGTTCCAATAACGGTTTTGAACGTCCATCCTCGGGAGATCGCGCTACAGCAAGTAACGAAGCAGATTCCCGTTCGTCCCCGTCACCACTGTAAGCTTTAAGAACTGCAAAGCTCATTATTCCGGGAATGTCTGCCTCAAACAACTCAGTCATATCGCGCCAGTTCCACCTACCATTCATTGCACGTACATGTGAGTTCAAGTTCACAACCAGCATAGTTAATTAACTCCTATCTATACCAAGACAGTTTCCCTCCGGAAAGAAGCACCAGCGAGCTGCAATCCCCATCAAGCGCCATCGCATCAACAGGAGCTGATCTGGAGTCGCACATCGATACTTTCTACATGTAGACAACAAAATTTAAATCTCACAAACTTCACCAACCCCAAAATTGCACGCACCTCAATTTCAGTTCGTTCCTCTTGATTCCACAACGACGTTTTCCAAACACTCACAAATGCCCCGTGGTTTCCTAGAGTCATATACAAGTACTCTTCTGAATGAAAGCGATGCACCTACAACCAAGAAAAAAAATCACATCTCTCTGTCATTAAAACACACACACACACGTGTGCGCTTCATCTTACCAGCATACACGACTGAGCACTCTCCTTGAGCCGACCAACATTCGTCCGTTCGAATCGAATTTTCCTCAAAATGACACTCAAAGCGTCCTTTGGGGTCTCAAGCAGCAAATGCTCAAACTCTGGCAACCTCAAATCCCCCAGGCGCAACAGCATCCCCGACGACGTCACCACCACCAAATCCTGCGAGTCGCTCGAACTCGTTCTCTCCCCCGACGTCGCAAATTCGATAGACACTACACTAAACAATGCCACAAAAAGCAAACAAATTAAAACATACAATCAAACCACAGGCGCAAAGCCTAATTTTTTAGATCTTCTGTACCTGTCTGAGCCGCCTGCGCGCACCACGCGATGTCCGAATAATAGTGTCCCACTGCTCTTATACAGAGATAATGCCCCTGCTGCGTCTGCGATGGCCATGAACTCTCCACAGGCGCTAAACGCCATCGCCAGAACTTTTTCCTCCATCTGAATCGTCTTTTGGTCCACGTTTCTCGTCTCATCTGCGTCTGAGACGTCCACAATCTGCACCTGCGTCCTGTCGTCCGCTATAATTGCACTTTTAGTCCCGTGGATGGCGATCCACGGCGCGTTTTGGTCCGGAATTACGCTTTTGAGCTCGTGTTCGGTGGAGTTTTGGGTCTTTTTGGACGAGAGTTCACACAGCAGAGACGCTGTGAATGGCAGATTTTCCATCGGGATATTATCGTCGTGGCCTTTGTCTTCATCCTGACCCGTAGTGTGTATGGTTAGCATTGCGTGGGGCCACTTGGGGCCATGGAGAGTGTGGTGAACGTACCGTCATGGTGAACTGCGGAAATGGAAATTTGGCGCCACGCTCTTTATGACATGGTGTGGAAGACATACAATACCTTTTAATGGAATACGATGCAGAACCTATCGAAGAGGATAATGAACACTTCAACTCGATGAAGTGTGTTGGGGGATCCAGACGAACGGAATGGCTACATAGCATGATGGTATAGTGATGGTTCTAAGGGATGTCCGATATTAATAATAACCTATTCCAAACATTATAAGCAAGTTACGAAGTGTGCATACGTCGTCGAAATGTGTGTTTTCGACAGAGCCCAAATTTTGACTTGCGGGCACTCGACTCAGTCCAGTCTCCTACAAATTTAACCACCCTACAAACTCAAAGTAAAAATAAGGGTTATAGTTCTAGTTGTTTTAACAAAGGGGTCGCGACGCAAGTGTAGGTGTTCCGGTAGGTCAGGCATGACAAGGATTTTGAGCCCGTAGTTCCAAGAATGGACAAGTGATATTAACATGGGTAGCTCCAACTTAAATGACCACTAGATCGTTTGGTTTATCGAACCATGCAGGGGTTTGCGAGCTACGCGCTCCGGAGTGCACCTAGATCCGTTGTTTTAGTGAGGAATTAAAAAGTAACCCTACCCAGGGTTACTTTACCAAGGTCTTGGGCCTGTTTCATTTGAGGTTATTCTTGGAATAAAGTTAACCTTTATAATATGACCTCGAAACTCAGACTAACTTTATTTCAGAATATCCTCTCAGTCACCAATAAAGGGATAGGGTCACTAAAGTATTCCACCACTCTTATTCTAGACAGTCTGAAATGAAACAGGCTCTTTTTAATAGGACCTGTTTCATTTCAAAATATCTAGAATAAGAATAGTGGGCCTGTTTCATTTCAGAATACAGTGCGCGCCAAATCATTAGGACCCCCGTTTTTTTTGGCACAGTTTAGATTATATATCGGGTTGTAAGACGAGTTGAGACCTCCGCTTTAGATATGACGTGTTTATTAAGCGTACAAAGGCGCCACTTGTGCTAACAA
>LGSN01000811.1:0-33454 GCA_001314375.1 Phytophthora podocarpi | reverse complement strand
CTTTAATTATACTTGTGAGACACAAGTATAATAGAGTTAAGTCTAAGAAACCTACGCTTCCTCATACACGTGCGCACACGTGTAATCTTAAGTATTGGGCTAAGTAGGCCCATTACAGTATTCGCCCATCGCACCTCATCGCTAGTCTTGGCTTTTGCGAAAGTTTGCGACCCGTACGGGTTCGTCTCGTAAAACATCCAGGACCTCGAACTTCCACCCCTACCTTCACCTCATTAAAAATTTAACCGGACGAGTGACACGAACCAGGCCCTTAGGAACCATTTGGATATATATTAACCTTTAGAAGGCCCATATCCATAGAACACTTTAATTGTTCTAAACTAGTACTGATCTAAGTTAAGTACACTGGTATTCCCAAAGAGAAAACGCGTCCTGTTAGCCATTGGGTGTCTTCCAAAACCTACATAAAACAGTTTGATCACTGGCGTTAGGGTGCATTAAAGGCGTCATAAAACGAGTTGATTAAACTTGAATTGTTTGGTGAGACCAAAAAGTGGTCTCACCAAATCATCTCTTTTATCACGTTTAATTTCCCCCTTAAAGAGCAACCGTACTAAGCATTATCTTACTTTTAGTATGTGTTCAAACTCAATTTCTAAGAGGAAAGTCATTTGAATTGAAGTTCGAAGAATCTTGAAAGGCTGTCGCCCAAATTCGCGCGCGCTCGCTGTGGATTCCCTTAGCGGGCAGAACTCATTTAAAGATTAGCCAGCCCGCGTAGAAGCCGAGCGAGCTGCTGACGCCCGTACAGAAGAATTCAGGTAAGGCTGTCTTCTTTTCAGAAACTTCTTCTCCGTATATAATGCTAAGGAATGCGTGCGAGCCTTATGGGTAACGGCTACGACGAAGCCTCCCTCATCCGAGAGCATACGCGCTGTCCCGTGGCGACCGATTCCGGTGAGTTGAGCTGGAACCTGGGTATTCCATCTGCGACTTCTTCACGTCGTGATATTTTTGTGTTTTTGTCGTAGGTCTCGCTTTGGTCTAAAAGTGCTAGGAAGCGTTTGGTGGCTTCTCATGAGGCGTACGTCCAGTTGTCCGCGAAAGCAACGAGCGTCTGCATCACTGTGCGTGTCCTGTTGCTAATTACGATCGCGCCCTGAGCCAATCTAATCCCCTTCTGCGTGACATTCTCCAAATTCTATGGCTGAGTCCAGTGAAGTGGGGAAGCGGGCGCGCCCTCCTTCTTACTCGGCGAGTGACGGGCCGCGGACGAAGCGCGCGAAGACCTCGACTTCTTTTGACGGCTCGTGCGTCCGGCTTCGGTCGGGGCCAGTAGTGCAGCACCCCCTAATCGTCGAAGCTGCGACAATGAAGGTTGATTCGCTTGCGCGTTCCGAATTCTCCTCTGATCAACGTTGCCTCGTAGCGCGTCTGCATCGCAATCGACAGAGGCATCCGATGGGTCTGTCCTCGCCATCAGGTCTCCAGTCTGAGGGTCCGTCATCGGGGGGGGGGGGGGGGGGGACGCTGGGTCTATGAGCTCGCCATCGTCGACAGTTGTCGATCAGGGGCCGTCCAACGCTTAGTCGACGACACCGGCTCGTGTTCTCTGAAGTTAAAAACGCCTTCCGCGGTTCCGTGGTCCCCGCGTTAACAGATGGACCAACGTCCCCCGAACCCAAGGCGAGGACGGGATCTCCGTGGTCTCCAGTGTCGGATTCGGCCGCTGTGGCTCCATGGACCCGACGGTCACAGGCCTCGACGGTGCTTATGTGGTCCCCGAACCCAGTTCGTCCCTCGCGGAAGAAGCCTCGCTCCTATCGCCCTTACACTCCGCCTGGTGAAATACCGTTATAGTTTGCCGAGGCGTACGAGTCCGACGGGTACGATGCTGAGGCACTGGACCTCATATCTCATCTGCGCCCAGCAAGTCGTAGACCACAGAGTGGTTCGGTGGAAGGAGCATCCGCCGGAAGATCTTCAACCCTCCCTCCCGCGACTACCGATCCTGTGTCTGGAATGTCGGAAGTCTGGGTTCCTGAGGAATGACCAAAAGACGTGAAGTTGCTACGTGAGCAATAAAATCCTCGTAAATGGAAGTTTCCTCCAGTGAGCGTTGGGGTACGGGAGGGAGCCGGCTGTGCCTGGGAAAGACGCTTCAATGCGGTATCCTGCATGAATGCCAAAGAAAGCCGCTTCTACACCGAGCACAATTGTTCCTTCGGGAGAGTCGGCGGCAACTCACTGCGGGAGAGTCCGTCACTCATCATTGCAAGAAGTTCGTGGACTGGGCTGCGTGGCCTAGTAGCTACGACGGATATTCCTTCAGGCGAGGTCATCGGCGAGTACCTCGGCCATATGCAGTTATTTGGTCCGCCGTGCCGAAATGGAGCCATCAACGAGGGCTTCCGTATGCACTTGAAAACGCGTACGACTGGACGCAAGCACATCGGCAATGCCGCTTTGGCAAGCTACGGCTTATGCATCACGCGTGTAACCCATCTACGAGGTTCCACGAGGTGCAGACTGGCAACTGTCTCACGGTTGTTGCCGTCACTGTTCGCGACACCGAGCAAGTCACCGTTTCCTACGGGAACACGTTGTGGTTCGTGTGTCGTTGCAGCTGGACTGGATGTCAGCGTCGTGATATCTAGCACAGCCTCAATGTCTAGCCCGCCCACGGCCAGCACAGACAAGCTGGAAGACGCTGGAGAGCCCATCTGCAATCTGTCGTGCGTATCTGTCTTTACCGAATGCCGAGGTTTTTTGTCGCTGTACATATTGAAATCAAGATGTTCGCCCTCTTCAAATTCAAGGTTATATTTCGGATCCTGAGTTGCCGATTGATCGCCGATATCAATAATGATCGGTCGCATTCTCCTTTCTGCCGTCAGCCATCGCAGTTCGCCTGGAAATTTTGAGATAAGGGCAGGGGTAAGTTGCTTCTGTTAGATGGGCTCACCTCATCTTCGTGGAGGCTGCTTTGTCTGACTCGTTGGTGCTTGTATCCATACAGCGAGGGAGATGAATCGGCTACAATAACTATACCGTCCAGGAGCAGATGTTGCTCTGCTCCATCGCCGAGGAGGTCGTGCCCTAGGCCGCACCATGTGGGAGCAGGTCGCCGTGAGATACAATGTCTCTCACACGAGGAACGCCCCGGAACATGACTTCGAATCATTGTGTCGCAAATTCAAGAATTTGTATAACAGACCCAAACCGACAGGTCATGGCGAGGTCCCGCTACGGCTCAAACCTGTCGTCTGGGCCAAAAATATACAAATGAAAATAGAAGCGGAGGGAGGCGTCCACATATCGCACGACGGGCTCGACGAGGGAGAGGACGATGCGAGCTTGTTGGAGGATGTGGAAGAAGCTACGACTGAGGAGGTAGCCCCGAGGCGCAGATTGGCGGCGGCCACCCTCGCCGGAAGTGGAGACGATCGTGCCGACATAGTCGGGGGAATCTCGAATGCAGAAATGAGAAGCCAGAAGATCGTACTGAGGAAGAACCGTTCAGAGACGATGAGCCGGACCTGGGCGAGATTTCCAGCGCCGACGGAGATATCGAAGGGTCCCTGGTCGCGGGTACGCCTGGAGACGCCGATGATGTGAATAGTCTAAATGCTCATTGGAGCGAGCCCCCGACGCCGAACTCCCAGGTGCCCGGAACGATCGTGACAAACAGAGGTCCAATCGACGTGAATTTGGCGGAGCTCTACGACCTGTCTGGAGACGAAGTGTCGGACGAGGAAGGCCGAGGCGGCGATGATACCAGCGATACCAGGCAAATACCGCCCCCCCCCCCCCCCCCCCCCTCCCCACCGAGCTTCCTGCGAACGTGCACCCACCCTCGTCAGCGGACGACGACACGTCCACTTCGACGCCGCAGCGGCGACGCCAAGCGACCCAATCTTCCACCCGTCGTGCTTCTATCCGAGTTAACCGCCAACAATTGGATACACCGTCAACTTCGACACCAACGAACGCTAGTACTCCCGCAGTCGCTGCAACCATCAGTATATCACCAAGCGCAGCGACGACTGCAACAGCCAGCGCCTCTCGCACCGCGAGATGGCCTCGTGGATCGCGATGAGAACTGATTCCCACTGTGGCCACCCCGGACGGGCCCATGCTAATGCGAGATACTAGGCGAGCTGCTGCAGACGCGCGGGAGGTAGACGAGAACACGAATCTTAACTTCTCTAGCAACCATTTAGGCAGGCAAGACTTACGAGTCTTCCGGGACAACTTTGACACCATGACCCAGAGCATGTTCACTGACAACAGAAAGCGCTCAACTTCCGATGGCCCAAGGAACGATGGTTCCTCAAATAACACATCCTACGCCAAAAACTAACGAATCCGTGCCAAGCAGCGCCTCGAAGACATGCAGCGAGAGATCGAGGAGGAGAAGAAACAGTCGTCCTCCGGGGGCGAGATGATGCGGCTGATGCTCATCCTGCAAAAGGATAGCGATCGCCGCGCGGAGGCAGAAGAGCGTCGCCGGCGGGTAGAGCGCGAAGAGCGCGCCGAGGCTGAGAAGTGAGAGCGTCTTGAGAGAGAACAGGTGCGCCGAGAAGCTGCTGAGGCTGCGGAAAACCGGAGACAGCAAGACATGGAAGTGGCTCGAAAGCGTCGAGGTAAGGCGCATCGATGCCGTCGGCGACGCCAAGCTCGCGCTCGAAAAGGAGGAGAGCAAACGCCGCTTCGAAGAAAGACTTACTCTAGACCGCACTGGAGCGCGTCAGTGACACGAGCAGATGATGATGGCGCTCTCGAACGCGCAGAATAAGTAGGCAGGACAAATCAAGGCGGAGGAGAGCTCGGATGACGTTAAAGAGAACTGATGCATTCTGTTGTTGTCGACCCTGCCATGGACAAATGTAGTGCGAATCTGACTCACTTGCATGGTCCGCACTCGATAGTTGCTAATCTAAAGAGGTTGTCGAGGCGAAGTTTTCTCTTTGCCTTGTCAAACGGCAGAGGATGGATCAGCCGGTGGAACACCTTCTCGACTGATCCCATCCCCCATTCTGCCACCTGCCTAACGAAGGTGATCGCGCCTGATTTTCGATGAGCCACAACACGGACGGACGGGACAAGCCTACCAAGATCCCTTCCTGCAGAGGTGTCATGATGCGTCCCGCCATGTCGGCGCCACAGGGGAAATCGCTGTCTGCTATCACGCCGTAGCGCGAATCGGGATTAAGAGCGGGATCGACCAGTTTCTCCCTGAATTGCAGACTGGTGTCTGCGTCGTTCCAGCTTCCAGGGCAATTGTGTTTGCTCCACACAATGAGCCCGTCTGCGCTGAAGCACAGGGTTCCCGTCACGAAGACGGCGTGTAACCAACCGTTGTAATGCGCATTTTCAATATCGCGCTTAGGAAGTTCCTGAACCTATTCATAACTAATGCATATTACAGAGTTTTCACACAGGTTAGTTTATGTTTTACAACATCAACCACACAGCCAGCAGTTCACAAACAAGGTCAGCAACTCACGCGGTAAATCTTTCCGTCTATGAAACCCCAAGTGAACTGGAGCAGAGACTCTCGAGCCGCGATGAGGCGTGTCAAAGTTTTTTGTCGAGTCAACGTGGGCCAGACGATCCTAGCCGGCGAGAAGCCATTTAGTGCCTCCCTCATCGCACGCTCGGCGTCACTGAGCACGCGACTCAGTGTCGACTGAGGAACGCCGAAGTTGGAGCACAGTGTCTTGTGCCCCATAGAGCCAACGTAGAAAGCCACCAAGAAGTCTAGCACCTGATGGTGGTGGAGCTTCCGAGGGCGGTCCCCTCTAGGACTGTAGCGAGGAATGCGGTAGAAAAGCGAAAACCGCTCCAACAGACGACCGAAAGATTGCCTGGCATCATAAAAGCAAAATACGTATTAGACAGGTTACACATCCACGACACACTGCATTCGTTTCACTAAAAGGGAGCTCACCGACAAAGGCTATTGACCGTGAGAAATTTTTCGTCTGACCCATAAAACCATACGTACATCCAAGGAGCCACATCCGGCCTCGGGAGACACGCGACGGTCATGTAATACCGTATTCGGACGATACGAGCATGCTCTTCGCGCATGAGCTCCTCGTTCACGCGTCTCCGGAGAGCGTTGAGGGTCGCTGTCATATGGCATCGCGTCCGGGACAGCAAATATAGAACATATAAAGCCTTGGTGTCTCGCATCGCTTTGTCTTGTTTCGAGGTTGGCCCACTGAGCAGGATATTCGAAGTGTCGGGGCCCGAAAAAGAGGTTGCAATGATAGGGTGAGGATACGCCTTCGTGCCCTCTCGAATCTTTAGATATAGAGTTTAGTTTCCAAAGTTTGTACTGACTGAATATGACCCCATTCATGATCGTTACAAACTTGAAGTTTAGAAACTGTTCACGGGCACAATCATCCGACCAGATTAAACGGTTAGACCAAGTTTTGGACGTCGGTTTTCGAAGGTCTCCTTTTATGTGGGATAAAAGATGATCAAGGATGGATAAAGGGGGTATAAAACGAAGAGGTACTAAACGTTTTATGTAGGTTTTAGAAGGCACCCATTGGCTACCGGTATGGATCACAGCAGCCCCGCGCAATATTTGCCCACCGCCGAACATTCCAACGAGCTGAGCTACCAGTACATGTTATCTTCATATCCCGAGCGAATGGGGAGCCCAGACCAGCGAAATGGAGCTAGTCACTTGTGCATGTACCGGTACTCATAGGGATCGAATACAAAAAAAGTCATTGTTTAGAACAATTAGATCATGTTAGATCTATTTTAGGTACGTTTTTTTCTACCACAGCCGACGACTAAAGCTATAACTGGCAGAGTTCGTATGGAGCCTTTGCTGGGATTGTGGCTCAGTGACCCTGTGAAACTTCAACAAAATGAACAAAAGTGACGTCAGATTTGATGTGGAGCGAATGAGCTTCAACTTGTACTCTAGCCACTCAATAATAGCTATTTGCAGCTCTTCTACTGCTACTAACATTTCGTCCCATTCGTAGTACAGTGATGATATTTCGTTAGCGCTAGCGTGCATGTTCCGCCCATTCAAAGACGTCGTAATCGAAGGCTCAGAGACATGGAAACAAGCAGGAAGTGCTTCCAGCAACTCACTACTTATAAACGTGACTCAGATTAGGATAATGTATCGCCAACGACATAAGTACCTTTCAGTCGCTACACCATGGCTATTAATAATTTGGGTCGAATTGTTTCCACTGCGCTCTTTTTATTTCACGAGCGAGTCAATTGAGCCCTCTGCCGGTAGATCAGAGCAAACAAACATTGATGCCTGCATGCTGCTAGCTATACAATGTATAGTATACAGCTGTACTTACACCTTCTCCATTTTCCATTGGCTAGGCCACCTATCTTTTATTCATCCCCGGACACCAACTTAGCGAGGTCTAAAATGTAGGGTTAGGTAGCGGGTCGACGAGGAAATTGAGGCGTGGTACAATCAGTGCGTGCACGACGGTCAAGGATTTGTTGCTTCATCTACGTTACATTAACTTACATCCATGCCCTCCACCTCACTAATTCTTAGCTAAACCAACGCAAGAACGTTGACCCTCGCTTGGCCAGCTCAATGGCATCCGCGCGTACTGGCATATCGAGGCCTCAAACGTGTTTTCAGACGCAACATGACACGTTGGTGTCAATTGTATTCTAGTTGATTTTGAGGCGGAGTATCCTTGGTTGGCTTGACGTACCAGATCACATGACTCGCAAACACCTTGCTAAGATGAACCAACTTCCGGTGGACTCCTATGTGGTGTGGTTTGAAGCATGCAACTGGGGTTAGCCGCCAAACGCTGGTGTTGGATCGAGGCGCCGACGTAGCTGCTCCGATACCAGGACCCCTTTGTTCGTTGACGATGATCCGGTGCACGACAATCACAATTTTTAGTTTAGACGACCGATAACCTCAAATAATCCGCCTCAAATAACCCGCCATGCCTCATTTTTAATCTTTCGCGCTCACTTGTTATCTTTGGCTAAACCAACGAACAGCCCGCGGAAGAGAGAGCCAAGGTACGATCTTCACCCACAGCTCGCAATCCAGTGCCACCTCTGCACATACCGCTTCGCTCGCATCTTGCGCTGCTTCTCATGCAGTCGCTGTCTCTAAATATGCTCGGGGTCTAACGTAGTGTACTGCTTTCCACAGCTAATGCCGAGCCCGCCGAGCTCTGTGATCGTCGTTGACGACTCAAGCGACGACGAGCCTGCGCCCGCCAGTGGCCGACAGAGCGCCCCGCTGCTCGTGAGTTCACCCGACGAGACGGACGAAGCTCGCCCCAGTCTCCCTAAGAAGCCGCGCGTAGCGTCGCCCACGCTCTCGTTCCCTGCGGCCTCCACAGCTCGCAAGGGCTTGAGCTACGGCAACAGCAGTGGGTCAGAGGAGGAGGAGGAGCATTCTGACAGCCAGGGAGAGGACGAGAGTGACACCAGTGAGAAGTCGGTGCCTCGTGGCAAGAAGATGAAGGCAGCGCCCAAGAACTTGGTGAAGAAGAAGAGCTCAGCTGGCCAATCCAGTGCCACGCCGGACTCTGATCATGACGACACTGGCGAGGAGACGACGCAGCTAAAGTTTGCAGACAGTGACGGGCGGATGTACTCGGATGCCATGTCGTTCAGTGAGTTGCAAGCGCAGCAGCGTGAGTTCGAGAGGCTGCAAGCTAAAGCGCATCGCGCAAACAAAGCGGTGCCTCACAACACCGCACGTCGAACGACTACTACTAGCACAGGATCGAAGCGTAAGGCGAGCGACGCCATGCACAACTCGCCGCATTCCCGAACGAAATGCTCGGTTATGAAGAAAACTACTTCACCCTCGCCGTTCGACTTTGACTTTGCCGATTCAAGTGAAGATTCTTCGTCTTCTTCGTCGTCCGAAGAGAAGATTCGCGCAGCTGCACTGAGTGCTCGGGCTAAGTCGATGTCTCTAAAGGATGTGGTGGCGCAAGAACGTGAGCTTGCGCGCCTGCGTAAAGAGAATGCGAAGAAAACGAGTCAAGCGGCGCCTCCCAAGAAGAAAAAGAAAGCAGAACCAAAGCCCTCGGCACAAAAACCGTATCTTTCTTTCGTCGGAGCCCAGAGCAACAACACCCTCATCGATGGAACTGAATGGTCTGAATTGGATCGGAGTGATGATGACGAGAATGACAAGGAAGAGGACAAGCTGAATGCATCTTACCAGCCCGAGCCATTACTGGAAGAATCATTTTCAGAGTCTGACAATGAAAAACTCAGCGACGAGGAGTACATGCCCAGCAAGCCCACGAAGTCCACCGCGCGATATGCTTCAGTCCGTACCGGTGAAGAGAACGACAAAAGTGGCAAGGCAAGCAAGGGTAACAAGTCCAGTGAGTCGAAGAAACCTTCCAAGTCCAAGGGCAGCAAAGGGAAGAGCAAAGCCCAGCCTTCGTCAGCAAAATCGGGAGTGCAGATTTCTACGCCAACGCAAGTTGGTCCTGTCTCGGACAAGTTGGCGCATCCAAGAAATGCTCGAGATACGGTGATGCACAGTACAGTGTGGCGAAATGTGTGTTTCGGTACGGCACCAACTAGTTTGCTGCCGCTGGATTCCAACGTCACGCTTCTTTTTTACTCGGAGTTTGACCGCCCGCTGCTGACATATGGTATGTACTAGATGACCTTGCTCTCTGACCCCTCTTGTTGCTCAACTACTTTCTACACCTCGTTCTTATTTGTGCAGATGTGGACGGTGACTTGAGGAGCAAGTGCAAACTGTTACCACGCTTCGGTAAATCCACACAGTTTATTTCATCCACGCTAGTCTCTGGCGAGCCTGAACAAGTGATCACTCAAGAAGACATGGACACCCGCGTAACAGAACTCATCGAGCGTGAACTACCCAGGCTTCGAGCGTGTCACCAACGAAAAACCAGGGCAATTCTTGCTGAAGCGCGAGCAAAGGTTAAAACGTATCTCGCTGCACGCGAGACACTTCAGAAGCAAGGCACGCACTCCAAAAGTAAGTTATCCTTCCTTTTCGCTCTGACTTGGGTGTGATGAGTTTTTGCGTTGGCTGATCATGTGAATGCTATGGTCGTAGTTGAAAGCAAGCGTCTGGGCGATGTGGATATATTGGACAAATCTCTACTGAACCAAATGAAGCAGGAAAAGCTGACACAAGCGTTGTCGTTGGGATATTCCAACGTGTGGGGCGAAACCATTGGTGTCGAAGAAAAACTGTTTCCGCAAGACGTTAATCAGCTCCCTATCATTCGACCACTAAGCAGATGCACTGCTTACATCGGCGTGAAAGCGAATATTCGCGTGGAGGACGACCCGATTTTGCGCTACAAGCCCTATTTCGGAGAAGATGATGATGGCGCGGATATTGACCAAGCTTGGTATGATGCGATTGGACCCAAGAGTTCGAGTCTGTCGATCGGTCTGGATGGCGAAGTGAATGAGTTTTTGTTGCGTCTTGTTGTTCGTGAATGCGGCATCACAGACAATGTGTTCAGTGCGCTGAAAAAGGTGTCTGGGTTTGCCCAAGCTTACTCGGATTACAGCGAGATCAAGAAATTGGATGATTCTATTCGTCTCGCTGCACGGCGCATAAAGGAGGCGAAGAAGCTGATCTCAAGCAAGCCGGAAGGGTTTCCGCTGGCGAAAGTGGTGACCTTGGAGCCATCGCTTCGACACAGCGACGATTCTCAAAAGACCCTGGTGGAACGCTTAGCTCCTCCGCCAACGTATTTCGACTCAAACCTCGCAAGGAATCATTCCAACCGTGGCTATGGTTTGGGGCTGCGATCGACTGACGATTATACGGAATTGCTTGTTACGTATCGTGACATGTTCTGCCGAATGTGTTACGATTATCATTGTCTTGAGCATGGCATTGAGCACCCGCTTCCTTCTCATCGAGTTGATCCGATTAACCCCCCGCTCTACCTGTCACCTGTTGCATTTGCAGCTCATGCAAAGAAGCAGCTCGATGACGACGCGAAATCAGCAGACCAGAGCTCCGAAAGCTGTGCATCCACCGTGAGCCCGCCAGCCAGCGCAGACGCACCGGATAGTGGCAACTGCTCTGCAGAAGACAATTTCCAACACGACGATACTCACAGCCATAGCGGGGATGTGCATACCGATGAAGATGTTGCCATGGAACACGGGATCAGTGAGACGAATTACGAGATTGCTACTGATGAGGAAGTGACAGCTACCGGAGAACTGCTCGAAACTCGTCGCTCTTCTCGCTCATTGACAAGGATCAGCACTTTAGCAAGCCGAAGCTTAAACAAGCAAGCTGCACGACCGTCTAGAAGGAAACAGTCTCGCCCCCATCGCGTGCAAATATATCCGCAGGTGGCAGACGAGTCTGAGTACCTCGACGATTCTCACTACGCTCAAGTGACTGCCATTGTCAAGAAGTCACTACAGGCTGACGAGAAGTGCTCGAATGAATGCTGGAAAGCAGAAAGCCACACTAACTCTACTACCTCCGCAGACAACGATCATGCTTCCAAGTGTGATTCAAAGTCACTGAGTGATACCGAGCTGACCTTACTTAGGAAGCTTCGGGCTATCATTGGCGACAACCCGTGCATCATTTCTTCGATGGTCAAGTCGACAATGTGCAAGGAGGTCGGTGCGTTTTTGGAATCGGAGCGTCAGAGTAAATCTGTTCGCACGAGTTCAATGGACGACATGCCGCTCTCACCTGATGCTCGTTCGAGTCACAATGGCCGAAAGCGTGGCAGGGCGCTGAACTCACGCAGCAGCAACAATCGAATTCTGCTCAACAGAACTAGAAACAATCGTTTAAAGGACAAGGGGGCGAACCATGAATACGAACCGTGCAATCACGAGGGGGCGTGCGATTCGACGGATTGCTCCTGCATGACACGCGATCATACGTGCGACAAGGCGTGCTCGTGTTCACGCGACTGCCCCAATCGGTTCGTGTGCTCGATTATTTTGCAATGCCGATGCTGGCAGTCATTGCTAACTGTTATATGCTTTGTGTGGTCATGCTTAAAGGTTCCCGGGTTGCAAGTGCAGCCTTGGAAATTGTCGAACCAAGGCGTGTCCGTGTTTCATCGCTGCGCGCGAGTGCAACCCCGATTTGTGCGTGACTTGCGGTGCTAGCGAAGTCCCCGCGCTGATCTTCGATGAGAAGCGCAGGAACATGTCCGCATTGGACTTAGGTATCTGTTGTAACGTGAATATCTTGCGTGGTCAGCACAAGAAAGTTGGCGTCGCGTACTCTACCACTCACGGTTGGGGGGCCTTTGCATTGGAGCCGATCAAGCGTGGCGAGTTCATCTACGAGTACCACGGAGCGCTCCTTTCCCAGGATGAAGCCGAACGGCGTGGCAGCATCTACGACAAGATGACCATCAGCTTTTTGTTTGATGTTGATGATGATTCGGTAGTCGATGCAATTCGCAAGGGCAACAAAAGCAAGTTTGCGAACCACTCGACAACGCACAAGAAGTGCAAGGGCAAAGTTTTGACTGTGGGTGGCGAGCATCGAATTTCCATTTGGGCCCAGCAAGATATTGCGAAGGGCGAAGAGCTGTTTTTCGACTACGGCTACCATGGGGAGACAGCACCGGATTGGAGCCAACTTCGTATTAAGGGGTCCGCGCGCCACGTATCCAAGAAAAAGACGGAAGTGGAAGACAAGAAGAAGAAAGAGCATTAAGGTAAAGTGTTGGTCGAATGTGTATTCGCTGGGGTATGACCATCATTTAACTGAGTTTTTTTTTTCAGTTTTGAAGTCGTAGGGTAAACCTGTCAGTCTTGCAATGAACGAATTGAGTGACAAGCGGGCAGAGACTTCTACACTTTGAAATCCTATACATACCCTGAAGGAGACAACGGTGCTGTGAATTTGTCGAGCTGCTCAAGATATGCACGGTGATCTGAAAGGGAAATAATAGTTGACGTAGCACATTTTTTCTGCTTTTGCATGATGGATGAGTGCATCATCTTCGTTGGCAACGAGATTTTACACGATGGTTTGAAGGAGATTTCGCTCGGACGCCATAAGTGATTCAATAACTTGGTCGTCGACGCTCTCTTGTTTGAATTAATAGAACTGAGGCATGTATGTACCGCACACGCTCACGCTGTATCGGTGGCGTTCATCTATTTGTCACTGCCAAAATCGCTTTGGTTGATGCTCCGTTCCAGGGAAATCCGTGTTCTTCTGTGTGGAACCGTAGTAACCACATGTGTTCCATCTCTATAGTACGTGAAATTGGTCACCGCCATTTCACTTCTGTGAGTCACTGCGGGGCGAGCATAAAAAGCGGAAGTTCTTCATAAAGCGTAGCGCGATGATCCGTGACGTTCATTTCCGTGTCGGTACTCAACCAAGTTTACCACATGTACGGCGCAAACACTTTGCTACTAAATTTCTTGACGAGAGGTAGCGATATGTTTTGGTGATCGTGTCCAATGGCAGTCTTTGCTTTGTAAATGCGTTCATGGACAAAGCTCAAGCTTGCACGTCGACTCGAAATGGATGTTCCTCCGCTGAGTTGAACTCTGATACCGTACCAGTGATATGCAATAAACTTGAATATTGCAGTGTGGAACTGATCGGGGAGTCCCCGATTTTTATGCAGACAGCGAGAATTAGATCTGATCAGGAGCGTGTGGAGCTTGGCCAATCTGAACGTGTTCATTTAATGATGGCAGCATTGTCGTATCCAACAAGCAATGCTCAGAAAAGGCATCCATTCATCCATTTGCAACTCGTTGAAGCCAGCTTGAACCCAAATTGAGTGTACACCAACCATGAGTGCAAACCCAGAACGAAGAGGCTGTCCTACTGGCAACTAGTGCTCTACATGTAGTTAGGCTAGCCAACAGGACGATCGTCGTAGCTAACATAAATCGCTCAGGTGCTAATTTGTTCTACTACCTGTTTACTTGAAGTTATTCACGGGAGCTAAGACATCATTACGGAGGTCAAACTTGCGGCATGCATCACAACGATAGAATGTTGCGATTAGCAGTACACAAGACCATATATGTCATAAATGTTCTTCCTTGACTACTGCTGTAGATTCGATACATGACAGCAGCTACGACGAACAGCCCGGATGGCTTCGTCAACCCAGTACACGTTTTTCAACTCGCGTCAACTGGTCGAATACGATACATATATTTGTCAGGGATCCAGTCATTCATTTGTTATGTACCAAATAGGTGATTATACAGCCTTTTGCAATGACGTCTAGCCTTTGCCCGCTCAATATGTGTATGTGAGGCTCTGTTCCATCATTCCGTACGGCAGCTATGCACCTTTGTGTCTCGTGTGGCGAGCCGGTTCAAAATTCATGAAAGTTCCCTGCAGCTCCAGCCGCTCAGCAAAACGTAGGCCTCAATGGGGTGGATGTGCTCTCCCTCGCGTTCTCTGAGTCGGACTCTTCACGACGCACGGCAACACATCATCATTCTTGTGATCAGATGCTGGCCAATCCGTCTCTAATTTCCCACCTAAGAAGTCCCCAAGCTTTCCGCATGCCCCCCTTTCCTATTGAATACTCAGCCAAGGTATAAAACCAAGCTCATTCCTCGTTGTTGTTGTTTGTAGATCTACAGAGCTTTCTCTTTCAATCCTTCAGACTCCGGCTAAACCTCGAGACAACCCTTCTTTTTCTGATACGACTTATGTCTTCCGTTACTATTTATCGGAGATAATATTTGTACCAGCTCATCGTTTCTTCTCTCAAATCAAGAAGGTGCCCAGTAAAAGTTTGCAGCTTGCCATGAGCCGTAGGTGCCAAAAGTACTTCTGTTTGCCCCACTCTAATGGATATTAGCACCGACAACACATAATAGTGTCCAACAGTTTATGAATGATAATTTTTGCTAAACGACAGGTCTTTTGCTTTTCACCCGACAACTACAAGGTCCTGAACTGTGATCTTAGCACAACAAAGCATTAGCAGTCTTAGAGGAAGTGCAAACTCTTTTTGGTATGTCTTGACCTTCACACACAAATTATCGTCGTTGTAAACGCATCGACGGGGCAATCTAGCTTGATTCATTTCCTATTTTCGTTCAGGCGTATGGGCATCACGTGATGGGTTTTCTAAGGCGACCGGAGGAAATCTGAGAAGGATCTCGCGCTTGACTGTCGTCTAACTACTGGCAGGGCTCCCGATAATGGCTTAATCGCATGTGAGGTTTTGATCCACTCATACATTATGCATTGAAAAATAAGAGAGAACACCCATGCATAATGGCCATTAATTAAATTAATGGTGATGACCCAATCGATGGACTTGCGAGCAGTCTGAGCATCCCAGTAGCTGACGTTAGTTCGGAGGAACAGAATCGAGATAGGCAGTAAGGGATGGCGCTGGATGTCATACGTCACACGAACTACGCTGAATAGCCATTCAGCAAGGTTGGAAATTGGACAGATGGTCTTAATCAAGCGTACGTGTTATTTTCACACTCAAGCCGGGCTTTCATAAATATGGACGCAGCAACGCTTGTTTCCCCCGATATATTGCCGTATTCGTTCTGATTGCATGTAGGTTGCTTCAAATAGGCTTGATGGCTCTCTTTTCTTGACGGCTCATCGGATGCTGGTTGTGACGGGGTCACACGCACCGTAGCGGGGAGGAAGCGTTAGCTTACGAACTACAACAGACGCCCGGCATCTCTGTTGTCTTAAGTAGTAAAGGCCTTGCCTTTACTGTCGTATAAGGTACCGGGTACCGAACGACTTGCGAACGACTTGCGAACTTCTTGGTTAAAGCTAAACTGACTGTATTAATAACACTTNCTGTGTGTCCTACACCGCGAAGTCTTATTCTTTCATCCGCCATTTCCCGGCAACGGCGAGGCCACGCATTACACTGGTTGTCGCGCTGGACTTTGACACAAGCGGATTCAAATTCGGGCTCACCACAATAGAATTAGTTGGTAACTGGCAGTTGCATCTTCACACACGTTAGCGAAGATATAATTCAAAGGCACCCGTAGATGCAGCCAACGTACAGCTTACCCATGTATTTCAGTCAGCAACGCGTTGACTTACGCTGTCCAAACATTAATAATGCAAACGTAAAATCTCTGGCCATTCATAATTGATGTGCAACTTGAAAGAGTTCTCCATCCATAATGGGAGCGAATTAATATATGTCTGTATGCGTTATTCGGGAGCCCTGACTACTGCTAAAGCTAGGGGGCGAGTGTATCAGGCACGTTCCTTCGATGGGCGATGGTAACGGACGGGAAACGACAGTCAGCTCGTGTGACCGCAACGAACGGATCGATCCGTTCCTTCAGAAAAGGCAAGCATCCATCCGAGTACGTTTTCCTATCCCGCCAACTAAGACTTGATCGACAGGTCGAACATCATAACTCCAGATTTGTTTATGTCCACACCAGACATATACTCGTTCCGTGTCACAAACATTCATTAGGGCGACCCACAGCAGACGTGAATCGACAGACTTATATCCGATTTCTTATTTTCTTAGGACTGGCTTGAATTTTCTCAATAGCCTAAACCAAGTGCTGCACGCTTAGGGATGATTCAATTCTGGTTGATCCATACGCGAAGTCGGGCAAAGCATGGGTAACCATCGGGATCAAAGTTACTCTTAACATAAACAGTCAACCTGTCTGAAAGAAAACGTTTGGTAACTTTGTCATACTGCTGATGTCGCAAATGATTTACTTACCCTTGGGCCGAGTGGTATTAATGGTTCGATCGATTCAGGACTGAGCGGTTTCTGGTTCGATACTGAGTGCCGAGGTAGAGCAGGTTCAAAAGTGCAATGAGCCGGCCCTACAGCACGCGCTTGACATGGCTTACACCTCCTCGAATAGGAAAGGTATCTATCACAAATCATTAGCGGAAGGGTTTCTACAGGTGGGGACGTGCAGCCCTCATAGTGGTGACTGCACCAGTGCCTTAAGATTATGAACATTAGTTACTTTAATGCGCCAGAAGACAAGCAAGCAACAGCACTTACTAGCAATATTTTGTTTCAGTCATTCCTGCAAATTCCCACCGCGATTCTATCTTTGTGTATATCCCAAAATCTTGGTTAAAGTATCCCCGTATTTGATAAGATGACACTTCACTTTTATGTGAGGCATGTGGAGAGGCTAAACTAATCCTCTCTTTTGGTTCTCACGAGTGTCCGCTTATGCCGAGAGATGAGGGGTTTTTTTTCAAGGTAGCTCGTTGTTGGTATTCATGAAAATGATGATTTCCAGTACCGTTACCCTACAAATTGGAGATTGTCTTCTAGAAAATTCAATATAAATGTAGTTTTACAAAAATCTTTTAAGTTTTCTTAAAAACTGCAAACTGCCACAGTAAAGTCGATGGGTTTCAGTTTTTGTTTTTTGGTAATTCTTGTAATGTGGACCACACATGTTTAAGTGGTCCACACTCCTTGTATTTCCCTCTCAAATCCGTTCAAAAGTGGCCGTCATCAGCACGATGCATCCAACAAGGTACCGAGCAATCTACAGCAACAGGCGATGGCGGCGGCGCCGTCTCTGACGGTGATGAAGCTAGCCGAGGACCAGCGCCACATGGACGATCTCTCGGGCGCCACACGGAAGACCAAGAAGCTTCTGGCGGGCGCGCTGTCGGGCATGATCTCAGCGCTGGCCTTCCAGCCGCTGGACGTGCTGCGCACCCACCAGCAGGGAGCGTTCACGGCGCACGCGGAGTCTTCGAAGGCACCTACAGCGTCCTCTCGTCTCTCACTGCCTGATACCATCAAGGCGTCGCGTCCGGCTGACGACCCCGTGGCAAGACTGCGCTCCATGTGGCGCGGCACGTCACCCACGCTCGTGCGCGTGGCGGGCGGCGCCGGCCTCTACTTCGCCACGCTGGACCACTGTCTCAACCTGTTCCCAAACTCTGCAGTCAACACTTTCCTGGCTGGAGCCTTTGCACGCACATTTGCGGGCGGTGTCATGTCGCCTTTCACTATTGTGAAGGCTCGGATGGAGTTCCTGCCCCCAGGCACCTTCGACAGCAACTTGCAGGTGGTGCGTCATGTGCTGCACCACGAAGGTGTGCGCGGACTGTACCGCGGCATGGTGCCTACGCTCATCAGGGACGTGCCGTTCTCTGGACTCTATGTGCTCATTTACACGCGTCTGCGAGACTCGTGGACACACAAGTTCTCGCATCTGCCACTGTACAGCGTGCACTTCAGCAGCGGCGTGGTCGCGGGCGTGCTGGCCACGTTCATCGTCCATCCGGCCGATGTGGTCAAGACGCGCATGCAGCTCGCTATCGTGGTGAATAACGGTGAAGGAGGTGCTGCGTCCGTGCAGAACTCGCTCACGCTACGACAAACGGTGGCCAAGATCTATTGCCATGAGGGCCTGCGCGGCTTCGCGAAGGGCATCATTCCGCGTGTGGTCAAGCGTACGTTATCCACGGCTGTCACATGGACGATCTACGAGCAACTGTCTTTGAGATAGCTAAGTCAGCGCGGCTTCTAGACTTTACGTGTCCATGGCAGAGATTCCCATGGACCATTAGAAGTTGCTAGTAACTTTTGTATTAGGAAAACAATCCGCATTGCGAAAAACTAACGGAGGGCAAGCGCTAGCGCGCGACGTACACGAAGATCGGCAAGCTAGCAATGCCTATACCGGTACTCACGTGTTGATGCCACAGGCTCACCAGTGACCATTTTCTCGAGTGTAGTCATTACCGCGTGATGATAGGCGTGAACGCAGCAAAGGGTTCGCCGCCACTACCGCCCGCGCGTGGTCCATTGCCATTGAGATTGCTGCCGGGCGAGTCTGGTCGAGAGTGGCTGGAACTTCCGTTGAGACTGCTATTGCCGTCATTGAGGTGGTTGTCGTCTGCATCGTCGCCATTGAGCCTTGGCACAGAGTTTCCGTTGACATTGAAACTATGGCTACCGTTGACCCCGTTGTGCCCGTTAAATCCATTGGTGTGGCTGTGACCGTTTACAGGAGCTGAAGCTGGTGCTGCCACATACCGGTACTCCTGCGAGAGATGATCATCCTCTGGTTCCATCATGTCCGGAAGCATCGGTTCAGGATGGAAATTCTGCTCCACACGAGTGCTCTTCTGTATGCGGCGCCTTTGGGCAAGCTCCATCTCGGCCTCGAGGTCTACAGCTGCAACACCCTCAGACATACCTTCCGTGCCGACCTCACACAACGAAGCGGAATCCAGGTCGAACTTCAAAGGGATCGATCCCAACGTACCGTCAAAGCGGTTTTTGCGAATGTCCAGCTTGGAATCGCCACGCGTGCGCTGCAGGATGAGCACATTATCAGCTTCCTGTGTAGCCTTGGCCGTGCCGAACACGGACGACAGCGTAAGATCCTGGTCCTCCTGCTCCTTGCGCGGATGAATTACAAGCGTAAGATGAATGTTCTTGGCCGAGGCAAACTTTCGGAACTTGTCCAGAGCCGCATCCTGACGCTCAAATTTGTCGAAACCGCGGCCTTGACCCGCCATCATGAACTGCACATTGTCCAACAGAATATGCTGCACATCATAGGCGTACACAGCGTACTCCATGGCGTCCAATACCTCGTCCACATCGGTACTACCAAAAAATCGCAAGAAGTGCATGGGGAGAGCCTCAAACCGATCAGCTGCCGCTTCGAAAGCTTTCACGTCACCAGATAAGTTGCGCTGCGCGAGCTGCGTGAGCATCTTGTGCATCAGTCGTGTATTCTTGATCTCGAACGAGCCCCATAGCGTACTCACACCCTGACCGCACAAGTCCAGCGATAGTTGACTCAGTAGTGTGGTTTTACCGCAACCTGTAGGGCCTGTAAGAACCGTCACTTCGCCCATGCGGTGGCCCTTCATCAACCTGTTCAATGACGGGAACGCGCGTGATTGCACGCCACAGGCCTTCAGCGGGTTTACAATTTCCTCGTAGACATCACGGCGAAGTTCCTCGAACGTGGTGATCTGACTGTGCGGTATGCGTTCCGCCGCGTTCACGATAGCTGTAAGGTCTAGACCGGCCCGGAGGGCATCATTTGCGTCCTTGACAGGAGTCGATGCTGCCTTCGCAGGAATGCGGATAATGTAGCAACGCGTCATGCCGAGTTTTGCAGCGAACTTCTCGACATTCGATTGTCCCGATGCATCGTTATCCATCCAGAGGTAAATGCGTTTGAATCGCTCGAGCAAAGGTAGAACGCTCAGTGGAAGGGACTGGCAGCCATTTGGCAGCGACACCACAGCCATCCCTGTCGCCTGGTACACAGCCATGGCATCAAACTCGCCTTCGGTAAGCACCAGCTCGTCCGCAGCCGTAGGAACCGTGTTCCAGCCGAAGAGCCCCCAACTGCCTCCCTTAGGCACAAGGTGTTGCTTCGCCTTGTCGTCCACCGCACGCAGTTTAAGCCGTACAACGTCATACAGGTTCTTATCCTCAGTTGCCTGCTTCTTCTCCTCATCCTGTCGCACAACACCCATCGCGTCCATATCCATCTGCCGCGCCATCCACGGGAAGGAGATGCACTTGGCATTCACACGTTCACCTGAATCGTGGTCCCAGAACGGTTGCTCAATTGCACCCACACAGTATTTCTGCAGCACCTCCTGTGTAAGTCCTCGGATGTCCGTCAAGTACTTCAGCACCGGCTCAAACTCAGGGTCGTCCAGCAGGTTCTTCTGGATCGCCATCGCCTTCTCGTTGTCCAGTGCCTGAATGACCTTCACCTCCGTCGGAGCTCCAGCATTGCTCCCACCATACAACGCGCCGCTCGACGAGGCAACGCCAACACTGCCCTGCAGCTTGCGCTTGAAGTCGAACCAACTGCCCGCGGAGCCGCAGCGATGACACTTGTACACGCCCTGCGTCTTGTGCACGTACATCTTGAAGAGGTTGTCGGTCTTGCCGTGCGTGGCGTGACAGAAGGGGCAGTTGCGCACCACAAAGTGCGAGTCCGTCTCACGCACGGCCAAGCTCTTGCGGCGCAGGAAGTCAGCCACGTCTTTCGGGTCCTGCATCTGGTAGTGGCGCGACACGAAGGCATCCGTGGCGAGGCCGCGTCTGCTATTAATAGACGACACGAGCGCAGGCACGAAGGCTCTCGGGACTCCCGAGCGCTGCGCCAAGCGGCCCGAAGCCGCGAGGCGAGTGATGGCGCGCATGCTCTTGCTCGCGTCTTGACAATTGTGAAGAGCTTAGGCTTACTAGAAATACCACTGTTGTTTTCGATAGGTGTATTATATATTCCGTTTAATAGATGGTTGTGCAACACACTAGACAGTGTCCCCGTCTAAACCGACTCTAACGGCATGGCAAGGGGTATCTGTTATGGAATGACCTTCAAACTTTAAACGATTGGTTGAAATTCGGCTGGTGGAGACTCGCTGGGTTGTTGGATCAATCACTGGTCAAGTAGAAGGAAGCATGAGTGGCTTGTCTGTGGTGCCTTACTCGCTGGCGCCGGCGTCTGGTGCCGGCTCGAAGTCTTCGAAGAAGCGCAAGAAACGCTCGAGTTCGAGTTCTGCAGATGCGCAATCGTCCATGACTGGTGCCGGGTGGGCGAAGGTAGACATCGAGGACATGCAGCTGGAAGGATTCCAGGACGGTTGCGCCTTCGAGCTGGAGGAGCTTACGGACTACCGCGTGGAGGCGACGGAGGACGGTGGGAAGATGCTAGTCGGAGATAGCAAGAGTCAGAAGGAGCAGAGCAGCGGAAAGAAGAAGAAACACAGGAAAACGAAAGCTAAGAAGCAGTCAACGGACGCTGAGGAGAAGCAGCAGGAGAAGAAGCAGGAGAAGAAGACGCAAGAACATGGAGAGGGTGCTTTGAAGAAAGGCAAGAAAAAGAAAAGCCGTGGTGGTAAAGCGAAGAAGGAGGAGGCGGTGGATACGGTTGCGTTGGAGGACGTGAACCTTCCCAAGTGGAATAAGTTTAAACTACATCCACTGCTCATGCAGTCGCTGCAGACTTGTGGGTTCTCGGCCCCTACTCGTATTCAGGAACGTACGTTGCTACCGGCGCTCGTGGACAACCGTGATGTGGTGGGTGCGGCACCTACGGGTTCCGGTAAGACACTGGCGTTTGGTCTTCCGATATTGAGCCAGTTGCTGCATGAGCGTGAACAGCCAGGATACACGAAGGATTGCAAGGCGCTGATCCTGACGCCGACGCGCGAACTTGCTATTCAGATCCAGCAGCATCTGGAGAAGATGGTGCGTCACCGCGAAATCGGTGTGGTGACTTTGGTGGGTGGTATGGCTGTGCAGAAGCAGAAGAGAATTCTCAGTTACAGACCTGAGATTGTGATCGGTACGCCAGGTCGTCTGTGGGATATTATTGAGACCAACCATGAACACATGAAGGATCTGGCGACCACGTTGCGTTTCCTGGTGGTGGATGAGGCGGATCGTATGCTCCAGCCTGGATCGTACCCGGAACTGGTGAAGATTTTCGATGCGCTGTGCCAAAAGAACAATTCTGTGGCTTCGGAGCTTTCAAACCTCTCGGATAATGAGGAGGGAGACGATGAAGAAGATGATGGCGAGGATATCGACATGTCGAAATTCGCAAGCGGCACAAAGGTCATGATGCTTGATGATGTGCTTAAGATGCAGCGTAAGCAGCAAGAAAAGGAAAAGAAGAGTGCTACTGCCAAGGAGAGCAAGAAGACTGCTAATACTAAGGCTCAGATTGAAGTGATCCCTCCCCCGCGCCACGTACGTCAAACGTTCCTGTTTTCCGCTACACTGACGATTCCTGAGGGCGGTCGCTTCCAGAAGAACAAGACGAAGAAGTACCGTGATGCATTGAGCGTTCTGGAGCGAGTCATGAAGCGTGTGGGCCTCCGGGGAAAGCCAGCAGTCGTAGACCTCAGCATTGCAGAACCTGACATGGGCATCCCTGGAGCTAAGCCGATTGTTTCTGAAGAAGTTCAACGGAAGCTGAAGAAGCAGCAGGAGAATGTGGCATTGTCGTTACCTGCTGGTCTGGAGCTTTGCCAGCACGAGGTGACGGAGTCCACCCGCGACAGCTTCCTGTACTACTTCCTCACACAGTATCCGGGTCGAACCATCATCTTCTTGAACGCTATTCATCAGGTCCGGAAACTTACCGGTCTGTTAAACCTGCTGAGCCTCCCAGTGTTTGCTCTGCACGCTGAGATGCAACAACGCCAGCGATTGAAGAAGTTGGATGGCTTCCGTGCGCATCCAAAGGGTATTTTGGTGGCGACCGACGTCGCTGCGCGTGGTCTGGATATCCCTAGCGTGGATTACGTCGTGCACTACCATATTGCACGCTCCACGGAGGTTTTCGTGCATCGCAGCGGTCGTACCGCCCGTGCTAACAAGGAAGGTCTGAGCATCGCGCTAGTGTCGCCCACGGATGCCAAATACCACGCACAGATTTGCAAGATGTTGCAGCGACCCACTGGGTTGTCAGACTTCCCATTCGACCACCGGTATCTGGAAGCGATCGACGAGCGCATGCGTCTAGCCAAGAGCATCAACGAGCAGGAGAACGCTGCGGGCAAGCTCAAGTCGGAGGCAACTTGGTTCGAGCAGATGGCTGCGGCTGCCGATCTGGACATGGACGACGACTTGCTGTTTGAGTTGGGTGCCAAGCAGCGGAACCAAGACGGCAAGAAGAAGACCACACAAAACCAGTCGGTACAGTCGCTCCGTGCTCAGCTCAACCGTTTGCTCGCAACTCCGCTGCGTCCCGTGGGCTCTGCTCGTAAATTCCGACAGCTGCACAAGGAGCTCGGCTCTCAGATCAGCAGCGACGGCGAATACCGCGCACGTGACGCGAGCGAAGACCTCTCATCGAAGGGCAAGAAGTCATACAAGCGCTTCCGCCGAAGGAAATAGGCAGGCGAAGTCGATCAAGGCGCAGAGTAGCTTGAATATGTTGCGAGGAATGGAGACACTTGCACTGGCAAATGGCTACATGCACATGCAGATGGGTACAGTAGCCATGTAAGTAATGATTGCCTCCTACCCACCCACACCACTAAGTACGAGGCGTGTGTGTCACTATCCCTGGAACAGAATCGAAGCACAGTTCAGGAGCAATAATGGCGATGGAGAACCGACTAGCGACCCGGCACTCGCCTCGCGAAAGCGCAGGCGGCGACTCGAACCTCCCACGTGTCGGGGGCGTGGCTGGCGACAACGACAACGAGGACGAGAAGGTGTACTACGGCTTCGGCGTGTTCATGGGGCTGCCGCTGGCCGACCTCAAGGCCATAAAGGACGATTTCGTGGAGCAGCAGGCGCTGACGGGCGGCCCCCCGCGACGCGCGCTGCCTTCGTCTGCCGTCATGGACGGCCGCACGCACCGCGTGGAGGACGACGAGGGCGGCTACGATCGCCAGGGGGACGTGCGCATGGCGCCGCCCCACGCGCAGCAGCAGCAGCCGTCGCGTATGAACGGCTACGAGCGTCAACGCGACGAGGGTCAGCAGCGCGAGTACACCGACGGGCGGGGGGCCAGATACGGCCAGGGACCGCCCAACGGCGAGCGGGGAGATGAGGAAGACGACAACAGTGACGGCTCGGACGAGTTCGGAAACAAGTCGCACTCGCTCAACTTCATTCTGCACTGAGGAACAGAGTGACGAAGGCTTAGCAAGAGAGAGAGAGTAGCCAAGAGCGGAGAGAGATTCATGTAAAATATAGAGGGGCTTGCACCACTCGATCAGCTACATGTAGCTGCTACAATGTCATTGCTGCCATCGTGACAGTGCCACGTATGTCAGAGGTAGCTGAGCTGCTCGTCGGTTATACTTGATATTTGTATGCCTTGAAATCTAAATACCACTGCTTTTGTCAATCCCTGGATCGATGGCGTGGAGACCGCTGGTGGCGCGTGTGAAGAGCTGGACGCGCGAGGCTTATGTGCCTTTTCGAGTCATGCTACACCCGGAGGAGGAAGGGGAGGCCTGGGGACGCGCACTGGGTGTGCAGGGGCCTTGCACCTCGGTCGTGGCAGGCTTCGTCCTGAAGCAGCAGCAAGAGGTGAGATATCTGTCTCTCAATGCATTCCAACTGCAGGAAGGGGCCACTGACGTGTTGCATCAATTGGCGCAGCGATTGAGCAAGTTCATCGACTTGCTGGAGGTGACGAACGACGAGATCGTCATGACGCCGCGGTTCCGCACAGTCGCGGAGCGATCTCAAGCGTTCCAGAAGATGGAGGCCGAGCTCAAGCAGGAGGGCGCCTTCCCGTTCTGGCAGGACGAGTTCTACATAGCCAAGACCACGTTCTCCAGCCCGACGCTCTTCACTTATCACCGTGGCGTGGGGCCCTACTTTGGTCTCAGCCAGTTCGCCACACACCTGAATGGATTCGTGAGCGACAAGGAGACTGGTGCTGTGACGCACGTGTGGATAGCGACACGTAGCGCCTCCAAGAAGCGCTGGCCATTGATGCGCGACACTATTGTTGGCGGAGGGCTGCCTGCAGATATCTCGGTGCTAGACAACATGGTGAAGGAGGCGGAGGAGGAGGCTGGGCTGGAGCCTTCTTGGACCCGTCCGCGGTTCGTGGCTGCGGGTAGCATTTCGTACGTGTCCAAGCACCCGTACGGGCTGACGAACGACACCATGCTCATCTTCGACGTGGAGCTGCCGTCGGACATCGTCCCGGCGAACCAAGACGGAGAGGTAGAGAGCTTCGATCTGCTGCCGGTGCAGGACGTGCTTACCCGTCTGTGGTCGGAGCCCGAGCGCTTCAAGCCTGACGTGTGCCTGCTACTGCTCGACTTCTTCGTCCGCCACGGTGTGCTCACGGCCGATAACTTCGCGGACTACGAGGAACTCCAGCGAGCGCTGCGAAGCACCGAGAACCCGTTCGAAGCGGCCAACAGGAAGAGCACCAGCTAACGTTAGACCTAAGTGCGCGGCCAGTGCAAGAAACAATAATAAACGTATCGGCTGACAACTTCAATCGTCCATGTGGACATTTGCTGCCGTCCAATAAAAAAACGGTATGGTGTGGTGCACACCACACTTAGAGCATCAAACGGCACTGACTGACCGACTGACGACTGGAGGCGAGACGATGGCAGCAGCAGCGACGACGAACGCGCCCAAGGACGCGGCGCTGGAGACGAGCACGCGTCTATATGTGCAGAACCTCCCCGCCTACGTGGACTCAGCGCGGCTGCGCGAGCACTTCGCGGCGCAGGGTGAGGTGACGGACGCCTGCGTGATCCGCACCAAGGACGGCAGCAAGTCTCGGCGCTTTGGCTTCGTGGGCTTCAAGAGCGACAAGCAGGCGGAGCAGGCGCGCAAGTTCTTCCACCAGAGTTTCTTCGACACGTGCAGGATCAACGTGCGCGTGGCACTGGCGGTACGAGCGACAGCTGCTCAATGTCCAGAGCTGCGTGTAGTGTCATTACTTAGCTGCCTCATGCTGACGTGTTGTGTTCGTATCTATCTGTGGTAATTGGTTAGAGGGAGTCTGGTGAGATGGATCGGCCGTGGAGCAAATACTCGGTGGGAAGTGGCCGCTACCAGAAGCTGCACCTGGAGTCGGGTGTCGTAGCGACCTCCTCCACGGAAGAGAAGACTGGTCCTGAGAAGAAGAGTGGGAAGAAGAGTGGGAAGCCGGAGGAGACGAGTGGGGAGTTCAAGGAGTTCATGGAGACGATGCAGGCCCGGTCGAAGACCAAGTTCTGGGCCAACGACGACGTCCAAGGGCCGGCGGACGGGAAGACAGCTACCAAGGGCGTGGATATCGCTGAAGCGGAGGACAGCGACGATGAATACCAGGAGCTTGGAGCGTTGAAGCCTGATGACGATGAAGTGGACGAGAATGACGCTCCGAGTGAGAAGAAGAGCAAGAAATCCGAGGCGATGTCGGATATGGACTTCTTGTGCTCCAAGATGAGCAAGAACATCGACAAAGGTTCGGATGGCGAAGATAGTGATGAGGACATGGAAGATATTGAAGATGACGATGAAGAAAACGACGCTGATCGTGCAGGTGGCAAGAAGAATGCGTCATTTGGCGGTGTGGAGGCCGGTACTGAAGACGACAAACCCACTGCGCGTTTGTTCGTGCGGAACCTGCCTTTTACGGCTGTAGAGGAGGATCTTGAGACGTTGTGCTCGACGTATGGCCCTGTCGAGGAGGTGCACATGCCGCTGGATGATACTCGTCGTCGCAAGGGCTACGGCTTTGTTCTATTCCGCACAACAGTAGATGCCCAAACAGCACTCACAGCTCTGAATGGGATGGCGTTCCAGGGTCGGCGTCTGCACGTGATCTTTGCGCGCTCCAAGCCAGTCAAGCTTGACCCGGAGGCGGCTCTCGCAGACCCAAACTTAACGTACAAGCAGCGTAAGGAGCTGGAGCGCCAGATTCAAGCTCAAAAGAAGACGGGCTGGAACGCTTCTTACATTCGCGGAGACGCGACTGTGGGTTCGCTCGCCGAGCGCATGGGTGTGAAGCGCGGTGAAATCATGGACAAGGAGCAGGGCAACATGGCTGTGCGTTTAGCTATTGGTGAGACTATGCTGGTGAAGGAAAACAAAGACTTCTTTGCTCGAGAAGGGCTAGATCTAAATGCCATTGAATGTGCGTTAGTGAAGAAGCCAAGCCAGCAACAGCAGTCTAAGAAGATCGAGCGAAGCACAACCGTTATCTTGATCAAGAATCTGCCCCACACCACCGAGGAGGAGGAGCTGGCACAGCTTTTCCGAAAACACGGTGAGATCGGCCGCTTCCTCCTACCACCATCCAAGACGCTAGCTGTCGTCGAGTTCCTGGAGCCTTCGGAAGCGCGCAAGGCCTTTCGCTCACTAGCCTACAAGAAGTACCAGCATGTGCCGCTTTACCTGGAGTGGGCTCCTGTTAAAGTGTTTGATCGGCCTGCATCTTCTTCTTCGAGTGCCAAAGCCTCGGCATCTGAACAAAAGGGTATCAAAACTACATCAGCCGTCGTACCGGACGTTGACGACGACGGTGATACCGCTGTGGGTGACGCGTGCCACACTATCTGTGTGAAAAACTTGAACTTCTGCACAAAGGAGACAGTACTGGAGAAGATATTCGCGCGCTGTGGTAAGCTGCGCAAAGTCACAGTCGCTCGCCGAAAGGACCCGAAGCGTGGCATGCTGTCAATGGGTTTTGGCTTCGTGGAATACGTGGATGCCAAGCACACTGAGCGTGCGCTGCAAACGCTTCAGAACACTGTCGTGGATGGGCATGCGTTGAACCTGAAGCTCTCGCAGAAGAAGGCATCTACGGCTCCGAAGCGTGCGGCTGGCGATGCTGAGGGCGAAGGTCGCAAATCCAAGATTATTGTTCGCAACGTTGCATTTGAGGCAACGAGCAACGAGATCCGTGAGCTTTTTGGCGCGTTCGGACAGCTCAAACGTGTGCGCATGCCGAAGAAGTTCGACGGTAGGCACCGCGGTTTTGCGTTCGTGGAATTCCTCACAGAGCAGGAAGCCCGCAACGCTTTCTCGGCTCTCGCCAGCTCGCATCTGTACGGCCGGCATCTTGTGCTCGAGTGGGCGGAGGATGCAGACGACATTGACACATTGCGAGCCAAGGCCACGCGTGACCTGACCGCCATCAACGACAGCGACCGCCGCAAGCGCATGAAGCGGCAGAAAGAGGATGATGAAGACGACATGGACTTCTGATAGAGAAAGAACTTCAAGAAAGCAGATTGTAGTAATCCTACGAAGGCGGTAATCATTGTTTGCGCAATAGACGAAAGCACAATCCTCTGCTTGTACTGCTGTATTGATTCAAACCAATTTGCTTTATTGCTTGCGAGGCGCTGCTACATGTAGATTTCTCTCGCTACACTTGCAGCCATAGAATAGTTGGCACTTATAGCCGGCTACTCCGCGGGCGGGCAACGTTAGCCTCCTGCTGGATCAGCTCCAGCTTCTTGTGCGTGTACTTGAGCGGGTGGTCAGTCTTAGCTCCCGAGAATTGCGAGACAGTGTGGCCACTCTCCGACACAAGTTTCCATTTTGTCGTGAGCAGACCCTCGACGCCCACGGGGCCGCGCGCATGAATGCGACCCGTGCTGATGCCGACCTCGGCACCCAGACCAAAGCGGTAGCCGTCAGCAAAGCGAGTGCTGGCGTTGTGGAACACGCACGCACTGTCGATCATCTGCTGGAACTGCTCCGCAGCAGCAGCATCCTCAGTCACAATGCACTCAGTGTGACCACTGCTGTACATGTTGATGTGCGAGATCGCAGCACCGATTCCGTTGACCACCTCGATAGTGATGTCCTTCGTGCCGTACTCCGTGGACAGCGAGCTGGTCGGGCGCGACTTCGCCGTCGCAACGCCCAGCTTAGCAGCGGTGGGGGCAATGTGCAGGTTAATGCCAGCCTCTTCCAGCTTCACCAGGATCTCCTTATCCTGTCCGCCTGTCACCAGCGACTCGTCGAGCAGAAGCGTCTCGAGGGCGTTGCAGGCAGCAGGGTAGTCTGTCTTGGCATCAATTGCAAGCTCAATCGCCTTCTTCACGTCAGCCGCGCTGTGGATGTACATGTGGCAAACACCCTCGGCGTGGCCAAGGACAGGGATGCGCGTGTTCTTCTTGATGTAGCTCACCATGGAGCCCGAGCCGCGCGGGATGCACAGATCAATGACATCGTCCAGACGAAGCAGGTCGGAGATCTCCTCGCGAGATGTGACCAGACCGATGACGTCCTTCTTCACCTTGCCGCTCGTGGCCTCCTCCACTGCGCTCACAATGATCTTGTGCAGCACAGCGTTGCTGTGGATCGCTTCCTTGCCGCCCTTCAGTAGCAGACCATTTCCACTGCGCAGTGCCAGCGCGGCGATCTGCGGCAGCGAGTCGGGGCGGCTCTCGAAAATAACGAGCAGCACTCCGATCGAGGCCGTCTCCTGGTGCAGGACCAGGCCAGACGCCAACTCCGTGCGCTTGAGCATGCGGCCAATCGGCTCATCGGATTCAGCGATACTTCGGATACCGTCCGCCAACGTCTCCAGCTTCTCCTCGGACAGCTTCAAACGCGCCAGTAGACCCTCATCAATTGACGACTTCTGTGCAGCCAGAAGATCCTTCCGGTTCGCCTGCAGGATCGCGTTGCTGTTATTCTTGAGCTCATCGGCAATGCGGAATAGAATGCTGGCGCGCTCCTCCGAAGACAGCGCCTGCAGCTGGTGGCAGCCTTCGCGCGCAGCATTGGCCATCTCTTCGGCAGACATGCAGTCGGGCGACTCGATACCCGGGTTGGCTACAAAGAGCGTTCCCATACTTGAGCCCTTCATGATGGATCCAACCACGCCGTACTTGAAGCCGCTGGCAATCACCACGGCGTTCACCCCCTGCGAGATGGCCGACTGCGCCGCCTCGATCTTGGCGCCCATGCCGCCACGGCCGACACTGGACTTCTCGCCGATCATGAAGTCGTTGTTCTCGGGGCGGAAGACCGAGATGATCTTGGCGCCAGGCTGGGTGGGCGGCTTATTGTACAGTCCCTCGACGTCCGTGAGCAGCATGAGCAGGTCTGCTTCGATCTCTCCGCCCACCAGAGCTGCGAGCGAGTCATTGTCCGTGAACACGGTACCGTCAGGCGAGGCACTGACGGCGTCGTTCTCGTTGACGATGGGGACGACGTCGAGCTCCAGCAGGTTGAGCATCGTGTCGCGCATGTTGGCGCGGTTTTGGGCCGTCTTGAAGTCCGAGGCCGTGACGAGCACCTGCGAGCAGGCCACGTCGTAGAGCGAGAAGAGCGTCTCGTAGAGCGACATGAGGCCGATCTGGCCGGCGGCGGCCATGGCGCCCTTCTTCTTCTCGAGCGCCAGCATCTGCTGGTTGCCCTGCACGTGCGTGCGCAGCGAGGCCGACAGCAGAATCTGCTTGTTGAGGCGCTTGCGGCCGATGCCCACGGCGCCGCTGGTCACCAGCAGCACCTCCTTGCCCTGGCGCTTGAGCATGCACACTTGCTCCACGATGGACGCGATGCGGCCCAGCGCCGGCTCGCCGCTCGTGGACACCACGCTGGTGCCCATCTTGACCACGATGCGCGTGGCGTGCTTCAGGTCGTGGCGCGTGATGGGGCGCTCGCCCGCGTAGCCGCCGAAGGTGTGCGAGTGGGTCATGGTTTCTTTCCTCATGGTGGTTAGAGTGTGTATTGATGGATGGACGGAAGCGGTGGTTGTGCGCGAAAGCCGACGGTTTAGAGAATGAGAACGGGAGACGTCATTTTGGCTCGCTGGCGGGCAGGGCAGGGCTGCCTGGTGCCGCACATCCAAAAAACGGACGAGGGTATCAGAGCGATGACTTGGGGTTTGTATGGGCGACATGGGATGGGTGCGTTTTTAGAGTTCAGGACAACGGATACCTGGTAGTCAAATGTAAGCGACGGGGCGGTAGTCGAAACACCAGCTGTCTGCGACATGTGGTTTGTGGATACTTATGCTAATTACCACTGCCGTGTCTACAAATACAAGGTAATTGCCGATGGCAGAATGCATCTCCCGCGTATCCGATCTATCCATTTGGAGGATTTTTGAAGTGGTCGCAGCCAAGATTCCGGATTGTTGCCTTTTTGGTGGACGCCGCACGTGCAATCGTCCACGATCGTCTCACATCACGCTGCATCAGCATGCGCGCAAGTGGTCTATAATACTCTTGGCATCGCTTGGTGCAGGGGTCAATTTTTGCGAGATAGCGCCTCGAGATGTGGATGCTTTACAGCTGCAAGCGCTGTCACCACGTGTCGACTTTGTGGCAGTTTTCCAGCCGGTGCAGGGGATCTTCAGAAAGACACCAAGCAGAATATAATCCGCGTCCGTGGCCCTCCTGGTGCTGGGATCACCTGTCGCCGACAGACTATCGGATAGGATATCATACTGACAGCCGCTTGCCGCCGTCCAAGGCAGCCGCACCGTAGTCCAAGTGATCCCGGCCCGAGCCGAGCTGTCAGCCGCAAATCTTGTAGGGTTACCGAAGTTGAACCGTGGGACCAGGCAAACACGCGGATCTGCCGGCGTGGCCAAGAGACAGGAGGAAGGGCTCACATTTGGCGGTATCGCTCGCTGCACAACTCGTGCAGCGGAATCGGGCCGCTCACACAGTGTGGACCCTGCTTTGCCAAGGTCAAAGTGGCTGGCGCTGGATAGATTTCTGGTGTCTCATCTCAATGATGCATCAGAGCTGATTCAGCACTGCTGTGGCGGCGGCCTCCATCTCGAAGGCATGAGCTGGTGTAAGCGTGCGAATAGCATCGCACTGCGATGCTGTGCTGCAGCAGCTACGTGCAGCGCCTTTCTGGATCTCGATGGTTGCCCGCAGGCCGGCCAGCTTTCGAGACTGTTGCGCCAGTATCCTGCTGCCAAGCCTTCCGTGCTGTCGAACGACGGCAATACATACTTCAAAGGAGTACAGGTACTGTACATGGTGGGTACCTGTACTGTACTCTGGATACTGTACTGTACATTGTAATTCATACTGTACATGTACGTGTATTATTAAAAATACCTGTACTATAGCGTGTTCGGGGTGAAGTGCAGAGCCTGGTTAATCAATGTAGCTATTATTTCATTGGACAAAATGAATTTGGTCGAATCATAACGAAGTGGTGACCACATGTCCGTTTAAAGTTATAAGGTCCTTCAGAATTTATGTTGAAGTGAGATCAATTGGTTGGCCCAGAAGCGTTTGAGGCTAGCTTTATCTTGGCAAATACAATGAGCGCATGTCTGGGTCTGGTTGGCCATGTTTAAAGGAGCTGCAGCTGGTCTGCTTGCAGTGGGTGTGAAGAAAAATAAGTCGAAGAATCCGCTGGGTACGAAGATGGCCTACCGGTAGATGACCTACCCAACGAAGTATCCTGAGGAGATCCACGACGAGTGAAATATAGACCGACGTGCCCTTGCTCCACTTGCGCTTCGGCAAGACTATGAAGATCAACGTAAACCGCGCAATCCAACGGCCCGCAACATGTTGCTCTTCACGAAATACGACGTGCCAGTCGAGAGATCTCAAGAAGCTGCAGTGCACTCCAAGGATCCCCCGTTGTGTGCTGTACCTGCCACACCTCCATTATTAATGGGCTCCCGCTCTAGCTCACCACCCAGAGTCTGGTGTTGTAGCTTGTACGAGCTTCGCACGACTCAGTCTCAACGCGTCCCTGCGCCTCATATCCGGATAGAAACTTCAATTTGCAAAAACTCGATTCCACCCCGTGAAATGTGAAATCGGTCTTCCATTAAATGGACAAATTTTGTCCTCACTGGGCAGTGCCCAGGGCAATGGTGCTGGAATGCCGGTGACCTGTGACGCCGACTCAGAGCATCACAACAGTGATTTGTCATTGATGAAGTACTGTAGTCAATGCGGTGGAGTCAATGGCATTGAGAACGTGGTGGAATCAATGCATTCCATCTGCAAGCAGACCCACTCGGCCGATCTCTGCTCATCTACCGCTGTACCGCGAGGAGCTCAAGGACACGCTGAGTCGGGACACGGTCGGCGACTTCC
>LGSN01000810.1:0-31821 GCA_001314375.1 Phytophthora podocarpi | reverse complement strand
CCACTTTTCGTCCATGTACAACGTCGTGCACGTGGACGAGAAGTGGTTCAACGAAGACAAGGACCGCCGGACAGTGTATGGTCTTCCTGGTGAAGCTTTGCCACTTCTCCAGCGCAAGAGCAAGCGCTTCATTGGGAAGACCATGTTCATAGCCACCGTAGCACGGCCAAGGTAAATGCTCATGCTGATCCCTTGAGAATCTTGCTTCTTATTATTACCTCTAAAATTTTATTTTATGTCAAATATAATGAAAATGGAAAGGTTACTTTTGACAGCAAACTCGGTTTTTGGGACTTTACCAAGAAGAAGGTTGCGCTTCGCGGTAGTGTTAACCGTCCTAAAAGCACGCTCGAGACGAAGAACCTCGACACCGTGGACAGGGCTGTGTACAAACGCTACCTACTCGAGCATGTGATACCAGCGATCAAGGAAAAATGGCTGCGAGATCACCAGAACGAGACCATCTTCATCCAGCAGAACAACACCAAGCCTCATGTCCCTGTAGATGATCCTGACATCGTCGCGGTTGAGACAGCTAACGGTTGGGACATCCGAATGATGTTCCAGCCGCCGAACTCGCCTGACTGCAACGTGTTAGACCTCGGCTACTCTGCTTCTATTCAGGCGTTGCAGTACCAGCAGGACTGTATGAACATTGACCAGTTGGTTGCTGCAGTTCAATGGTCGTTTAGTGCTTAAGCGGTAGACACGCTAGACAACATTTTTCTAACTCTTCAGAAGGTAATGGAATGCTTAATGCGTGCGGGAGGATCTAACGACTACAAACTCCCGCATGCTAGCAAGAGCAAGCTTCAAAGACAGGGGCAGCTCCCGGAACGATTTCAGTGTGAAGTGGCGGTGTTTTTGCATGCCCAGCACATTCTAAAGGAGGCCTGGGTATAATACAACCTTCACTGCTAATGACCTTTATGCTTTGATATTCATTTAGTATTAGCGTACTTTTGCCAATCCCGAGATACGACCAAGTGTAAAAGAGCCAACGGACAGTCATTTCCATCCGGAGGAAGTATGCGGGAACCTTCCGGTACTGAACGTGCGATCTTCTCGCACGCGATTCACGCTCTCGGTCTGGACCGTCGCCAACGATCGTCGCCAACGTTGAATGGGTCTTCTATTGAGGATACGTCTTTTATTGTTGTAGTCAACAGTAATCAGATTGAGATTTCAACCATTCAATATATTCGCTAACCGTTGAAAAATCTTAAAACGTTTAGTACGTATTCAACCAGGCGGGATGAATACATGTACCATTACTACTCTAGTATCGCCACGAGAGAGAAATTGTCCACGACGATCTCCGTTGCAGTAACAATTTGATCGACAGTTGACAGCGTGGCAACGCTATCCAGTTTCGGGCTGCGTGGACCAATGAAGAAGTCCACTCCAGCTTCTATGTATGCGGTTAGATCGATGCCTTGACGGTCCCTGTAGGTTCTAGAAGGAAGGCCACCGTCGTATGAGTCGGATGTGCATTCACTGGGAATGTGTATATTAGAAGCCGCGAGGGGTGAGCTAGCATGGAGTGACTATGAAGGCCATTGGATGGAGATGCGTAAAAGGAACTGGAAGCCGGAGACGAATGTAAAATCCTACTATAAGCCTGACTCTCGCCCAGGTGAAGTCCGTGAATTAGTCTGGCACATGTGATGTCAAGATTCCCACAAACGTGCCTCTCTTTCGTCTGTCGTGTATGAGCTTGAGCGTTTGGCTACAAAGGAAAGCACGAACCGTTACCAGCCGGACCATGAGCCGGTAAACTCCTTTGATGAACATGTGTGTAGTGGTAAAATGAAAGAAGGTGGTTAGAGTTGCTAACGTACATGGAGAATTGCGACAGTGTCCATTGTTGTCGAGAATTCGATGAACTCAAGAGAGTGCATGAGCGTTTACAAAACTCAAGCCGCCACCCAACACTGTTCACGCGATTTCACGCGCTCCTCACTGAGTTTAGTCAGATGATCAAGCTGTCACCCGAACAAATCCGAATCATGAGACTGTCTTCAACACGTTCCAGTATCACCAGCTTTTACAGGCACATTAACTCGCTTTTGACATCACTGGGAGAGGCGGGAAATGCAGCAAAAGAAACAGAAGCGGGATGGTAGCAACAACACAGAGAACAGATCGTGTTCTTCGTGTCAGGAGTATCGAAAACTTTCCTTCTACTGCAGGATTTGAAGTCGGCCGAAGACCGGTCGGCATTTATGAAGACGTTGAAAACTAAGATAGAAGGCCGTCTGGGCAAATACAAACTTGATCAACTTGAGGTCATGAAAAGGCGTTCGAGGAGATTCTCAGCAAGCTTAAGAGAGACGATATGGCGAGTTTTACTCCCGAGTGGTTCGTTCCGTGGTACAAATTGATCGTTGATGAGTGGAGTAAGTTGGGTGAAGGTGGTTTGGAAGCGTGTGCCGAACAAAGTGGTTGGACTCGGATGTAGTGCTGAAACGAGTGCATTTGGCCGGATCGGATGGCACTAACGAAGCATTCACGTTTGGTCTCTCCCAGTCGGGTTTGTCAACTTTGTCACCTTCGGAACATCCGTCCGTTACTCAAACCAGAATAAGCGTAAACAAGAAAGCGGAAGATCTAGCGATGTTCTGCCGTGAAGTCTACATTTGGGTTGGCTTTAGCCATCCTCACGTTGTTCGGCTCTTTGGTGCTTGCCATGTTGGCAGACCCTTCTTCGTTTGCGAATATGCCACCAACGGAACCTTGGTCAACTATTTGTGAAATTATCCTGATCACTGGGAGCAAAATGGCATGAGGCTGCGTTGGGTGTTCAGTATTTGCACGCACGCAAGGCCATCCACGGAGACCTAATGGGGAACAACATTGTAATCGGGAGCGACGTGAAGCGAAGGTGACGGACCAAGATCTTAACTCGGTCTCGAGCAGTGAGGATAGACCGCAAGTTTCAGCTGCATGGCATTGGGTGGCCTCAGCGTGCTTTCCAAATTCCAACTTAGATGCGAATGAGCACGCCAAGCCAGACTCACATTTGCGTCAGATGTGTACTATCTGGGTATGTGCATTGTGGAAACCTTACGAGTTGTAGATGCAGTGACGTTTGACAAGAGTGTGAACTCTTGTTTGCATTGGAGAACTTCTACAATAATGTTGTGAGATATCACGTAGCAAACGACACCTTGCCATCGATACCTAGAAAATGAAAGGAAAGTCAGTGGAGGATGGTTGAGCGAATATGTGTGTTTGAGCCTTAGAAGCGGATGTCGAATGCCAACATTGACGATGAACTCGTCGACAGATCGTCGTCAGACTCTGTCAATTTGCAATCTGCCCCCGAAGTGATTGCAGCGGCGCGAAACCTGCTGACTCGACTGCAAGACGACACAGATCAACGTGATTCAGTTCTCTCGCTGTATATTTTGTTGTGGAAAAGCCTTGAGCAGACGCACAAGCCGATCCACGACAATTCCCATACGGGGTGTTGTGCGGCGTTCTGGTCTCTGATTGTCGACGCTGAAGTGTCTACGGCGAAGCTGCTGGACTCGAAGGTGAGCCTCATCTCGTTAGCTGAGACGGCGATGCGGTATTATTCGTTGGTTCGAACATTGGACAAGTTGTGTGATGCATTCTTCATTGCCTGGGAGAACGTAGGATCGAATCCAGTCGCCGGAGTGTAAGTGAGGAGCGTTGATCGCTAGATCAGCCACCCCCGATACATTGAGATAGAATGTACACTACTACTGGATGCAAAATCATATTCTCACTACAAGTCATCCCAACGCTGCTGCCCTCCTTTTGTCCGCGTGCTTCAAAACCTGCGTCTGTACGTACCATCCATCACACGATCACAACATAAACAACAGAAACGCCGTCGAAACTGATTCAACCCTTGACTTGTCACCGGCCTGAGAAGGTGTCAACACGCAAGCCACCGAGATAAACTTCATGCACAAGAACTTTAGACATTGATAGTCTAAATATTGCGGTAGCTCACCCCGAAAGGCCGTGCGCGAGTGCCGGAGAGAGTTCTGACAGTTAACATGATTTTTTAGTTTCCTGGATCGAGTAAGGTGCTGGTGATCCGGCGCTGAGAGTTGTCATATCAATACTGAATGGTGACTCTAACCACTGACGTCCAGTGTTCGTTGTCGACGTAAGGATAATGTGAAAAACAAACTTCGTCGCGCATCTATTAGCACGATGAGCGAGCCATGTGCAAATTTTAGCGTAAATGTGTTACCTATTCTGGTTCGAGGTAGTGCAAAAGTTCATGGGCTTTAGGCGTTGGACACAAGGTAGCACAACGAAAATGACTGAGTAAAGGTCAATGGCGCCCGGCATCCTGCATGATGAGTTCTGTAGCTAGGAGATCTCTAATTGTTGCACTATGCACTTCATTGCGGTCATATTTCATTTGCATTACACTTCGAAGTACTTCGAAGTATCATGTATATTCGTATCCACAGACACGCGCAACTTTTACATCGTACGTCGAGTCAAATTGCTGTACATTTTCTCCGCCAGGCCGTTAGGCCCTGGTCGCTACGCAGATGCTGCGACAGCGAAGCTGGCGGAGAGGATGTAGTGTTGTACCGATACAAACTGGAGTGGGGACTGGCCGTTCGGCTCAGTCTTTAAGGCCCTGGTCGCTACGTCGGTGTCTAGGCATTAACAGAGACGGGCGAGCAATTTTCTGATGGTGATTGGCCAGCCGTGCAAATCCCGATAAGGTCTCAATTCCTACCTCCAAGGGGATGGGGATTAGGGGAGGATTTTATTCCGAGATTTGCATTGATTACGAGAGGCAGAAACACTCGTTGTTAAGATCCGGCGCTAGCCATGACAGAAGCGTGTGAAAGCAAATCTGCAACGTATGCAGACCAACAGTATAAATACCAGACTCACTATTCGGAGAGTAGCATCAGATAATTGCTCG
Organism: Phytophthora podocarpi; assembly: GCA_001314375.1. Classification (NCBI taxonomy): domain Eukaryota; phylum Oomycota; class Peronosporomycetes; order Peronosporales; family Peronosporaceae; genus Phytophthora; species Phytophthora podocarpi. The sequence goes on along the minus strand of LGSN01000810.1, from coordinate 26,894 downwards.
CCCGTCTCTGTTAATGCCTAGACACCGACGTAGCGACCAGGGCCTTAAAGACTGAGCCGAACAGCCAGTCACAACTCCAGTTTGTATCGGTACAACACTGCATCCTCTCCGCCAGTTTCACTGTCGCAACATCTGCGCGTTGTAAACTGTCTATAATGGTGACATTTGTTTGTTGAAAGCACAAATGCAGTGAGACGTTAATATCCACCCACATAGCTGCCGATCTAGGATAACGAATTACAACAACTCGCTATGTAGTACACAACCTTGAGGACTCGATATTGCTGTGAGATTGTTATTTTCTATTGTCATTTTCGGTTTTCTCTTTTGAAGTTGACTGAATTCGATTCGCAACTCAACATGATGCAAAGCATCCTAGTCGAGGGCAGCTTTCCCTCGAATTAAAAGGCTAGATGGTCAACGCGGGGGTAAGGCGGTAGATGGCTTAGTTCTCGATATTTATTATTGATTTGGGTGAGCTTTCATCATGTTAGCGCCGAAATCTAAGTGTACGATTTGAAGTTGCGTTGGGTTATTAGATCTCGTAGTGCTTAAAGCAGGGTTCCCTTAAATACTATTGCCAATGTAGGGAAGGCATTTCGCGAAATAAATCATTGCGGCCAGCTCAAGAGAAGAAGAAATACATTATTGAATAGCTCAGCTCTCTGAAATACATAATGCATATCCAAACTTTGCAAAATAGTGCGAGTTGATTGGCTTTAAAATAATAGTATAAGGGTGACAATTGGTAGATATTTGTGATGGTTCTTGGTAATGAAATTGGTTGTCAGAACCAATATTTTTTTTTGACTGAGAAATATATCATTGCATGGTAGAATATCATGAAGGTGCCGACAGTACTTAAGCGGAGTTTATACGGAGGTTAAGTNGGACCCAGCATGGCCTTGCTATCAAGCGAGGCGAAGCGTGCGAGCCGTAGCGGGCTTAACGTTCTGTCACCAGCGAGCGCAGTGAGCCTTTAGGGTAGGTGGGATAGCAGTTGACATCCCTCCTTTTTGCATGTTTATGTGTCGGCAGATGTCGGCACCTTTATGTTATGGTAAAATATGGCAGTTATTGATATTTTTTGGAATCCCTGGCTTAACAAAGGGCTCACGGGAAGTGTAAAGGTTTTTGCCCTCCGGGTAGGTCGGAGCAAACAAGGACTCTCCACCGGGAAGCCAAACCTATTGACATATGTTAAGTCATGCTAGATATTAATATTCACGTCGCTATCACTTTGTATCGATGCCTTTATATATTTATACAGCGGTATGAACACTTTCTCCATTTTCCATTGGCTAGGCAACCTATCTTTTATTATTCCTCGGACGCCAACTATTAATAAACGCGGTCTAAACGATAGGGTTATGTAGCTGACCGACGAGGGAATGACAATCGTCAAAGTTTTACTGCTCCATCTACGTACATTAACTTACATGCATGACTTCCACCCCACTAATACTTAGCTAAAATTACGAAAGTAGGTCGACTCTCGTGTGGCCAGTTCAATGGCGTCGGCGCGTACTGGCACATCGAGGGCCTCTAAGGTGTTTCCAGACTGTTACGGTCCTTCTTCGCCGGGGTCGTGAGTACCTTCGGCCGACGAGAGGGAGTCGAAACGCGAGCGATCACTGGCATGCGGCGCGCTGTGAGTAGGAAGTCAAACAAACCTTAATAATACAAATCTTTACTTGTTCACTGCAAAGAATTTCCACGACTGACCTTGTTTCTTAGGCTCTCGGTGGTGTCTCCATCGACACCCTCCGCCCAACCTCAACCTTCCATGTCGGCACCCCTCCCCCCCCCTCCTTCTCCAGATACTCCGTCAGCTTCACGTCCTCCGCCCTCGTTGCGCGCAGCTCGTTCTCCGTGCCCCCCCCCCCCCCCCCCAGGCGGTGTCGAGCGGCGCCAGGTCATCACAAGCGGGCACTGTGCCACTCTGGCTCGGAATGCTTACCCGCCTCGTAAACGCTCACTGACCAAGCGCTCGACTACTTCCTCGCAGGTCCTTCCGATACTGTGTCAGGACCCTGTCTTGACGCGACCCGTGACATGATGCGTTAGTGTCAATTGCATTCTAGTTGATTTTGAGGCGAGGTTTCTTTGATTAGCTTGACCTACTAAATCGCCTTTACACTTCTAGCGGAGCGATTGTTATATGCTGGGATTTATCAGATTAATCCGGTTTAATCCGCGGCAAAAGCCAGTACAGTAGACTCCTTGAAAATGAACGGAGGCCAACAGCACGAATGGCAACACATCGATTGCAAGCAAATTGCATCTGAATGGTAAGATGCAACAGAATGCACGAAATTGTATTACATAAAACGAAAACTTGTGTTCCTAGACTGCAAGAAGAGCATGCAAATCGGGGTTAATCTTGGGAACTTTCATAGGCCAAGCGGTTGTCGACCATGTGCGGGGATGTGGTACCTTCATCTTCGAGATCGCTGCTGTCGTCCTCTCTAAACAATGATCAGCATCACCGCCGTTGAACATATCGCCTACTTCACCACTTCCCGTTCGATAGCTTCATACTCTGTCGTCGTCCCGGACTGTGCTCCCCGCTTTCGCTTACAACATGTACCATTGTAGCTGCATCTCAGCGAGATATTAGCCTCGCGACATCTCTCGTGGTTGCCCTTCATACCTCTCGCAATCGGATCCAGGACAGACTTCCTGTGGGTGCAGCACGAGCGTCAGACGCGCGCAGAATCCGGAATGAATGTTGAAGTGTACTGTTTGAAAAAGTGACGTGGGAACACCAATTACTTTTCTACATGACCAATTCTGTTATAGTTAATTACACATAGGACTATATATCTATTGGATATTACATAGTCCTAAATTTTGTCTGAAAAAAAAATCCGTCGGGGTTTATCTGCAAAACCCAATATAAAACGGTTTTGGCTTAATAGTTTTGCAGCTAATATAACACCAGTAACACCCCACAGATCTACCAGCTTCGGTATTGGGTACTTAGTACAGTAGTTCGTGACCTCCGTTCCATGGCTGTTACCCCTCAGGCCAGGGAGTTGCACTGCCTCACGTTGAAATATTCATCTATCCATCACTACACTATGCTGCAGCTCTTTGCGGGTTTACGACCGCACTGCTGAATGTTGATTCCCCTTCCATGCCTTCAATCTTCAATCAAATACACTAGTTCGATGAAAATGACGTATTTCCAAGGATACAACTCCGTCATTTAGGGGCATTTGCTTCATTGACCGTCGACCGGCCCCGAATAAGGGCGTGGTGAGCAGCCCCAAGTGATGTGCTCGCGTGGCCTAACGCATGGGCTGTGCGCTTGTGATTCCCACCATTTGCCGAAAGAGTGTTGTTGTCGACTTGGCTGCTTGTGTCGGATACTGCTCAAAGCAGTTAAACACCGATCGAAAAAGCAACTTGATCGCGATGTTGCTTGCTTGCCCGCTCAGCAGCGCTGTTGCACCGCCGATGCGTACGGAGTGCGTTGAGTAGTTGGATTCCGGGACCGATGCTTCTAGCCGTTGTCTTGAGCGCTTCGGCCACTTTTCCCGCGCTGAGATCGCCGCACAGATACGGACTTTCGTCCACGAGTTTCCGTCTTGCCTTGTTGATGTGTTTGGGTACGATGACTGGGCACAATATTGAATCTCCGGACGCGTACATCGTCCGCCATGCACCGCGACCGAACTGGCCGTTCTTCGCACCCTCCCAGCCGATTGTTTCGGGTGTCGCGTTGACTGGGTCGGTCGGTTTCCCTTGTGCGTCCGAGAAAAATGCATTGTGGGACTTGAGGAAATAGAAGTGTCGACTACGTCCGATGCCCAGGAACTCCGATCGTCGGAGCAGGAAGGAAAGCCGATAAGAGTGCTGCCTCACAAAAGTCGTTGCTGTGGCCGCTGGAGGTCGAGTTGACGATACAGGAGGCGCAGAAAAGCAGGCGTTATCGGCTAGAGCTTGTGGACCGGGGGTGAAAGGCGGTTAATTCTTTGTAGTAGTAGCGTGAAGTCGGGTGACGTGGTCAAATCAATTCCAAGCTACCGTCGATGAAACCATCGAATCGTGCTAGTTTGAGCTTGATTGTTCCAAACGTGTTGCCTTGGTGAGCTCGATTCCACCCGTACTTCGAGCGGTAGACTGCGAAGCACCCTAGTTTCTTGTTGGCCGATCTTCCAGGTTGCGAGATCCAGGGAGACCATCCAAGGCACTGTGAAAATGCAGACCATTGTCGCCAGTACGTGCAGTATTTCCCGGACGTTGAAACAGCAACTGCATGTCCCCTGCGAACGTCTCTTAGAGTCTCCAAAGATTGTCGAATGGCGGCTGACTTGGTACCTGCGACCAAGAATTGGATAAGTTAGTCCAAATGGGATACAAAGGGTGATTTGCGCTCCAAGCTCTGGACCCGGCATCTGCCATAGTACTTTGATCCCCCGGAATGTGTTCTGCTGAACACGTGAACGAGTACTGAAACTCGGACAGAGAAACTAGGCGATTGTAGGTTGGCGACGTGAACGCTTGGTCAGCCAAGCTATTGCACTAACCCCATGCGGATGTGGGTCCGATCCCGTCCTGTTGTCGCCCATTTTGAGCCCTAATGTAGCGCGGCCAGGGCGGCGCTCATCTGTTCTCGTACGTCGATGAAGTCATCTGTCTTTGAGACAGTAAACGTTTGACGTACGTTTTGGCTGAATCGAACGCGTATATAGTGCTTCAACTGTGGTTCCAACGCACAGCTACACGTGTCTGATTCATCCATGAAGACGTGAAGCGACGGCGGCTGGAGCCGCGCAAAGTGTTCAACTGGGATTGAGTTAAAGGTTTGGTGATGATACAACACAGCCAGAACCCAGTTCAAGTCGCCTTGCACATTTTGGTACAGTACGACGAACGTGATTGTGTGTGAATGTAGCAGCAAATACTTGTATATTTTTGGAAAACGCACGTGCAGCCGGGAAACATGTTGTTACATAGCGAAGACTCCCAAGCAGCTTGTTTATTGTTGATAGTGTGCAAGTACGACTAGCCAGCGCCGCCAGGATATGAGCCCGTGCTTTCGTAATTTTGTCCGGCGGAACGGAGACTGTACCGGCCACTGTGTCCCAAAGCAGTCCCAATTCCTTGATGCAAATCGACCATTCTGTGATTTTTTTTGGTTAATTGCCTTGGGTCCAAACACCATCGCCATGGACTTTCACAGTGCCAGGTTTGCTTCAATACATCTTGTCCCGGTGTCTAGTTCAACGCATGTGTGACCATCTCACCATACATTGCTGACCAATTGTTTGGAGTCGAGAGGAGAAAGAGGACGGTGGAGTCGCTGCTGCTGATAGAGGCTATTGATTAGCGATCTTGTTACGGAGTAAATGGCTGGAGAGCCACACCAGCCAAAACCACACGCCAGATCAATTACGACCAACCCATCAATCCTGAATGCGAACATGTGCACGTGTTTCGCACTCACCGGGATGTGATGGAAGGGCCCGACACGTCACCAAGCTTCAATAAAATCGGATGGTCAGGAAATTGGGTCCTCAAGTCGAAAATTCGGCGTGCAATACCTCTCGGAGGGTTATACGGTATCTCCGGAACGTTGACGCGGTCAGTGAAACCGTTCACGGAGGCGCCGCAAGGGAAGGAATAGCCGTTATGACACGAATCGCGGTCAAAAATCCCGATTTTCTACCACGCCAATCGGACTAATGAAAATATCAGGCCACTAGTTCAGTAAATTGATGTCCACAATGAGATAGTGTCCTTCATGCTGGCCCTTGGCTATATGCTCGCGTACTTGTTGGGAATGAATCTCGATAGACTTGTGATTTGGAAGACGTCCAACCTGTACCCGAGGTTTGGTGTATTTCCATGCTGGCTGCACACCGCCACAGACAATTGCGTTCCATTGTTCTGTCAAATAGCGAAGTTCTGTTTCGATCGGAAGTTGGAGCTCAAACAAATCATTGTTGGACCTCATGTCGCTCGGTGTCTGATCACGATAAATTTGCACAAACTTGACCAACGATAAGCAGCAGCGCCAGGCAAGCTGCGAGTCGGCTCGAATACGATCTAGATTGAGTCCTTCTCTTATTGACGGCTTCACTTGTGGGATGTTCACGTCGAACCTGGACGCGAATTCTCGGTAACGTTGGTTGTGATCGTTCATCATGCTCTGTGGCACTGCCAGTTGGGAACGGTTGAAAAGTATTGTAGGCAGTGTGGTAATGTTGACTGAATGCTGAAATGTATTCGAAGGAAGACGACACATCTCGCGACGAATTACCGAGAGTCTGTACTCCCGACTGCTGAGGGCCAAGAACCTGTACACTCGGAGGCGAGCGTTTGGTATCGAGAGCCTCTACTCCCGGTGCTAACGACTTGGTACTGAGAGCCTGAGTTCTTGCCACTGTCAGTATCATACCAAGATCCTGTACCCTCAGTGCCGAACGTGGCGGTAGTGCCTGACGTCACAGGTACTGAAACTCTGGGGATAAGCCGAAGAAGTTCTTGTCGATGACGTTCTTGACATCTGCAGGAAGCGTGAGAGGCTTGAAGTGCGCTCGGTTCGGATCGAAACACTGACTCGGTGATGGGCCCGTACAACCCTTCTTCGACAGGTAGCGCATGCACAAGGTTTTGTTGCCCTGTTTAGGTAACAGGGCGAGTACTTCGCGGGGAACTGTTGAAGGTTTAGATGAACGATGCTCACGTGTGTGTGTCGAACGTGGTGCTGGGACCGCTCGATTGGTCTTCGCAGTTACTAGGGCGGTGGGCTGACGCTCTTTCTGAGATTGGTAGAGCTCCATGAGGTGATCGCCATTCCTCATGAACTCTTGCCCGATCTGAGTGGCCGTTTAAATGTTTGACGCAATAATTTCATTTCTAAACTTTCACCGTTTGTAGTTGATCCAGAATACCAGCACGTTGCAGGTGGCTGCGTCTCGTCGTGACAGTACTGCGAACTTCTCCATGAAGGCTGCGTCGTCTTGTTGAAGGTGTAAACCATGGTGTTGTAGAAGCCTTCCGAAAATAGAAGGAGCGCGTTGAAGGCCTCGACAACCTCAGTAATACTGGATGGGGGAGCCGCAGGTAGAAGAGCGTTGGATCGACCGAAGTTGGTCATAATGACGGCGCATGTGGTAGGCTGTTACTCAAGTTCTTGATATAATCAAAATGCATCAATGAGAGACCGCGCATACCGAAGCTGAGGTCGTATTCCAGCCGAATTACCGGAGGGGTAGCTAAAACCTTGGTCCGGGAACCTTGTTGCGCAGATTCAATGACAGCCTGTGCATTCTTACCAAGTAATTATGGATGTGCGACAGCGTTGTGGATGAACTTCTCTATTGTTGACGGTCGGAACGACGAGGCCTGGGTATCGCTAATTATTGGAAATACTGGCACGTCGATGGCGTCCGGCAAAAGGAGTTCTTGAGCGGCTGAATCGGCTTCACGTGTCCACTTACGAGGTGGCCTGTTCTGAAGTCGGACAAGGTTAATGTCGGTCTGCTCTGTTGATGGTCCATCTATTTTTCCTTCGTCATCTGAATCACGGAAGGCCAAGTTAATGCTGTTAGACATTTGAATGTTAGAGGCAGATTTTAAATTCATAGGAGCAGATGTGTCTTGAACGGGTTGAGTGTCTGTGAAGACGTCTGCGGGGTTGTTACTTTGTCCGTTCAGATCACAACCCACGATATGTTGGCGACGGTCGGAAACATTCTCGAGTGTGTCAGGCCAAATGAGAGAGACATGTTCGGTTGGTTCGAAGGGCTCAGAGAGCACCGTCGAAGTTACAAAAGCGGGAAAACCAGATCTGCTCTTACCGCATGCCACGGTTACTTTGCTCGGTCGGTCAAGAAGCTCGAGAGCGTTCAAAACGGTAACGTTGATAGAAGCATCCGTGCAGAGAGCGTAGTTCAGGCGGTCCACGGGCTTGTCAGATTGACCCGCAAAGCTTGTTTGGCAGACAGTACGTGCAACAGGGCCGCGCTACCTTACATACTGTACGTTGTGACCCGGCTGTACGCACACTGGTCACTGCCGGCACCGCCGGTCTGCACAAACGCGATTTGGTGGCTGCCATACGAGCCTGGCCACAGGCCGGATTCTTCTACGGCCACGATACGATAGCGTAAAATGGCGACCTTGACGTCGATTTCGGGGCTTTCCTCGCTGTAATCGGGGCCAGGTTTTCGTACAGTGGCGGAATTATCTTGCACCTTCAGGACAACAAGGTACGTGAAGCCTTCGAGCGTTGGTACGTGTGGTGGTCCAACGAAGAAAATTGCACCGGAGGAAACGGATGGGTTGGTCATGGCGTTAGCGACACAGTTACTGAGGATGCTGGGGAAGGCTGGACTTTATCGAAACGAGGAAAACTGGGGAGTGAGCTGAGTGACGAGTCAAGCGAGATGTTCTTCGCTACCGTTGCATCGATTCGTCCTGTGGATCTGCCCTTCTGCCCTACTAATACTAGTAGTTTCGACACTCCTTGCGTACTATCCGGAAACCAGAACATCCTCCGAATGCTTTCCATATGGTAAGTCATCGGCTTCGTGGCCCCATGCCAGTTTCATATTCCAGCAATATTAACCAAATTGTTGCAAGAGACCACACGGATCGATTGGATTCTGCATCTCGGATGATATTGATGGATACGAAACTAACAGGGCCACGAAATCGATGACTTACATTTTTGGATAACAGAACTGTAAAACCAAAATTTAATATTCCTACTGGTGTGGCAGTGACAGGGTATCCAACCAGTTATTGGCAATTTTCTTGAGTCGGAATTTTATAGCTCGGCAACCAGGGCTCGTACGGCACAAAGCGGGCCTCATCGTAAGGCAGAGTGTATCGGCTATCTCGTCGAGTTTTCGCGCCAAAAAGGGAGCAGCGCGAGCACTTCAAACCCGCAATTGCGTGCGGCGACTAGTCAGGGACTACCAACCAATTATTGGCAATCTGGGCTATTTTCTATGGCAGCAGCAGCGAGGATGCAAGCCTGAATCACTTAGTCAGCCAATCCGATTGTAAAATGATCATGATTGGATGCAAGTCATGTTGAAGCGACTAGTTCACTTCCTGCACAAGCTTATATACGCCAAACGAACTTGTATTCTAAACCCAAACGTGCGGCATGGGAAGCACAAGGATTTACACCCAGGACGAGCTGGACGAAGCGGCGGAGCGAGTGTTAGCAGGGGAAGTATCAACGGCGGTGTCAAAGACGACACGGGTCCCGTACATACACACTACAGAACGATTCGAAACCACGTTATCCTTGCTGAAGCTGGTATCAGAACGGAGCCAAAATGACGCAGACTTCCACCGTTGCTGCCTAAGGAGGCCGATGGCAACATTTTCGAGTGGATTGTAGCGCGCCAGCAAGTTGGCCATCCTGACTGTGGCCTGTATTCACTGTCACGCGAGAGAATGATGAAGTGTCTCGCTGGGTTTAAAAGAAACGGCACAGCAGAAGAGTTGGAGCAGCACACGTGGACGCAGATTGAATCTGTAGTGCAAGGCAGTATTCTGTACTTCCTTCCGGCGACACTAGGCAAAAATCGAGTCACTGTCGGAAGCCAACTATTGACACGTAAGTTCCTGCAGTAGATGGCGTCTGCTAATGCACCCAAGAAGATACCACAAAAGCCAAAGATGCCACAAAAAAAAACAGAACACCCAAAGAAGACAGCGATGTCCACGAAAAGGAAACGACCAGCACACCAGACTGAATCGCCACACCAGCAAAGCACCGTAAGTAGACAGGCAGGGCGCATGTTGCAACATTGTACCGAAGTACCAGGAACGCCTTCGCCGGAGAAGCGACTTTGGCTCCACCTGCTGTGCTTGTTGTGGTCGAGACTGACTAGTCGCAAAGTTTTGTTTTTTTACACTGTTATTGGCCACGGACACCATGTTTAGCTACCAATATCTCAGCAACTGCAGGTAAGTTTGCGTCAGAACCCCTTCATTATGCTTAGAAGTCTTCGTCGTACTGGTCACAAAACAAAATGACCTAATTCGTAATTGTCCAAGTATGGGTTTTGGTTGACATCCGAAGATACCCCGATTTTCGCCTGATCGATATGTTATAAACTGCACGCTCCCGTGTCATCAGCGAAATAAAGTCCGAAGAGGTAAAGTTTGGCAGCCACGAAACCGTAACCATCGGGATTTTAGGAGTCGCAACGATACGGCCTCTCCACTACAATTGTCAAGATTAGCCCAGATTGCCAATAACTGGTTGGCAGTCCCTGACCAGTCACCGCACGCAATTGAGGGTTTGAAATGCTCACGCTGCTCCCATTCTGGCGCTAAAACTCGACGAGATAGCCGAGATCCTCAGCTTTAGGACGAGGCACCGCTTTCTCCGTACGAACCCTGGTTGCCGAGCTATAAATCGCGGCGACTCAAGAAGATTGCTAATAACTCGTTGGATACCTTAGTGAAATGGGTACAACACCTCACTGCCAACAAAGATGATTGTGCTAACCTCGTACGTCACGGAGCCATCACGCCACTAATTGCGCACCTTCGATAGGGAAGTAATGGCGAAAACTTGAACGCAGCTGGTATTTGTTGGGCTGATCATCAAGCAGCGATCTTTGAGGAAAACACACAACATAAAAACAGGGGCAAGAGCTGACACAGCACTTGGCTTTCACAGTTATGTACCATCCTTGTGAGTAATTAACATGCTTTTTTTAAAATTAAAATGTCAAAATATCTACTTTAAGCTATTTTAACCCTTTTGTGCCCATACATTTCCTATTATAAACTTCGTGTACGACGTAAAATTACGGCTCTACCATGATATTTGGCAGATGGTTAATATAACATTTAAAGAAAAAGGTAAAACGTCGTTATAGGCACTTTTTCGGTAGGCATGTTATAGATCAATAATAAAATCAACTCGTTTGATGGAGTAATATTTGTAAAACGAAGCATTATGTTACGTTTTACAACAAAAGGGTTAATAGCAAGAGGTTCGCAAGTCGTGTAAAGACTTTGCTCTTCCTGGGGATGTCAGAGGAAACAAGCCATGAAAGCCAAACCTTTTGATATTTTGCATATATGACAAGTCATGTAAAATACGAATATTCACGCCGCCATTACCTTGTATCGATGTCTCCATGAAGATATACAGCGGTATAAAATCGTTCGCGATGTTACATTGCCTAGGTTACCTGTAAGCAAGCATTCCACGAGCTCATGGATACACGAGCAGAAAAACCTTCTTTTCGATACTCAGTGTCGCATCGCGAGCTCTAAGAACGAGGTTTTTCCTGCTCCTTCGCTTAATTACGAGAATGGAGAGCTAGCGAGCACAAGGAAGCGAGCTGAGTTCGTTCATCGTGTCTATTAATAGTGACCCTCTTGAGCTCGTACATGTAGCACAATTTGATGACCGCAAACACTCTACCACCTAAACCAGCGACATACAAGCGTCACCCACCTTCCACGCACGCTTATCGTGGCATCCAAGCCGCACGACCTGCAGCAGGCGAAGCGTAGCCTCGCCTTTGGCGTCTTGCTTCTGCGACGGCTAGGCTTCGGCTACTTGGTCAGCTGCGGTGGGCTACACGGAATTCGTAATACTCATGAAATATGTGACTATTATATGTTAATTACCGTTTCACGAAATTTCGTGAAATCGCCCATGGCGAAAACACAATAATGTTAAAACATATTGTTGTTTATTATGGACACGTGCCCATGTTAAGCACGATTCGCACTTAGAATGCTATTGGTAGTCAAACCAAGTGTCCTAGGTGATTCACTCGACCGGGCTTGAGTAGAACCCACAATAACTATTCCCAACATGTAAACATGAAAGAGGGAGACACTTTTTGGGATTTGACTTACGATATGGTGACTTCCAGAAATCACGTGAATGCCGTATCAAGCCGTTTGCCAATGCGAAAAGCAAGAAGCAAAAGCTAATTGAGCGACTGAATCATTTGACGGTGCTAAAAAATTTCGGGGGCACACACATTCATTTACACAACATTTACCCAGCTGCGATCCTTACAGTAGAAAAACTTTACAGTGCATTTAAAATACACTGTACTCTACATGTAGTTATTATGGGGTGATTACGCTGTACTATGTAGTACCACGTAGCAGCCAGACTTTGTACATTTTTTGTCATTTCCCCATCGAAAACTGTGTTGATTCCTTTGCTTACGCTGTTTAAAGTAAACCGCGCGTTCTCGCAACGTTTCTCATTAGTATAGCACGAGCAATGTTGCAGCTTCGCAAAAGTCGCATAGGGACTGACGTGCTCCATCTAAAGCCTAAAATGCATGTAGGTACAGTAGTGGTTTTGTGGTGTTCACCTAAACTGTGTTTTATATCCCAATCATAAATCGTTGTTTCATCACTGTCAGCCTCTGTGTACGCCTTGGGGGGCTCCTCTGTTGCAGCCATGACTAGACCGCCTTCAACAATTGCCAGCTAGTTGTCACTTGGTATATCGCGACCTTGAGTCAGCCTCTGTCGCTTTGTCCCATTAGCGGACGGTATCACGACCTGCTTCTTCCTCGCGCCTGCCTTTTCAAGATCTGTTGGTTCGTCGATTGTGCCTAGCGCGATCGAGTAATCATAAGATGAGTGGGCCCATCCGGCACGATCGAACTGTTTACGGCCATATCACGTTGAAGTTGGATTACGTCACCACCTTGCGTAACACTCGGGACTCTCTGCATCGACTCCGGGGATTGCGATCCGTCCTTGGTAGGCTCCGTAGCAGCGTCTTCACCGTCGTCGATTTCCTGGCGTGTCATATTGTGCTCGGGGCTGGTTGACTCCATAGCCTGTACGGTGCGCACGATTTGCACCCTTTCCATCGCTACGTTGTGTACATGATTGCGTTTGACACTGTCCCCGTAGCCCATAAAGCGACACTTGAACGCCTTAGCATTGAGCTCACGACGCTATTCGTCAGGGACGTGTTCGTAGCCAAGTACATCAAACACTTTCATGTTCTTGAGCTGTGGTTTGGCCCGTAGCACGATCTCGTAGGACATCTTCACGGTCACATAGTTGGGGATCCGCTTGATGATCCATGCTGCTGTGTTGGTCGCTTCTTCCCACCATTTCTTGTCGATGCCTTCGTGATACAGCATGCAGCGTTCCATCTCCACGAGGCTTCGGTTCATACGCTTAGGCAACTCACTCTGCTGAGGGGTATCGTGTTCTCGTGCTTGACGCCGCTGTGGTTGATACAGTCCTAGAACGGCCGACCAGTGTACTCACCACCATTGTTCGAACGCAGGCACTTGATCATGTTGCCCGTTGCGTACTCCATCGCTGCCTTGGAGATCTCGAACTTTGACAGCACCTTCAACTTCGCCTTCATGAAGTAGACGGTCACATGCCCTGAGTAGTCGTCGATGAATGTCACCACGTACGTACAGCAACCAGGTGGCTTGGTTTACATAGGCCCATGACGTTCGAGTGCACCCGGTCTAGCGCACCTGCACACTTGGCGAACTTCTCCGGGTGTTACAGCAAGTTGTCAGCCTTCATTTTGCCCATGCAGTAGCCAGCGCACACGTCGTCACCAGTGACGCCTTCTGTGATGTGAGGCACCGCATCTCCCATGGTCAGTAGCTGTTCGGAGCGCATGGATGGGATGTGGCCAAGGCGTGCGGGTACCACGGCCCATGGCTCCTTACGAATTGTCGCGGCGTGACACACCTCGTCCCCCACTGTCTTTAGCTTGTAGCCATATCCACAGCGCTTGGCCTCCATAACCGTAGAGTCGCCATAGCGAAAGATACACTTGTCCTTGCTGAACTGCGCGACAACGTCCTTCTCGGCCTGTTTCGTCACCGATATGAGGCTTCCTTTAACTTCTGGGAGGTACAGAACATCCGACAGCATGACGGACGTCCCGTCCATCAGCTTCTTACCGACGGTGCCCATTGCAACGGCGTCGATCTTCGTGCCGTCCGAGATGCTGATGCTGATGCGTACTGGCGTCTTCAGCTCTTTCAAGGACACGAACTTCTCCCGGACGCTGATCATGTGCGAGCTTGCACCTAAGTCGACGAGCCATTCCGATTTGCTCGTCGCCCTCGTCGCCATGAACGCGTAGTTGGACGTCTCTCGTACGAGTTGCCCGCGTCCCTCGTCGGCTTTCTTCATCCGTACTCGAACTTCTTGTGCCCTGGCTTCTTGTAGTAGAAGCACTTGCCATTGAGCCGACGCTTGCCGAAATCTTCTTCTTCGTCGAAACGACGCCCTCATCGATGATGATTCATCCGAGGCTGTAACCCCAGAGAGTGCTTGGATCGCGTAAGCGAGCGGTACGTTCAGCGTGTTCTCCAGTACGCTAGTGATCATTTGGTGCGCGTCCATCAGACTACCGATCAGCAACTGGAGCTGTCGGGTCCCGTCCAGATGCTCCCCGATAGCTTCCATCTGCAGTAGCAGCTCCTTGAACTGGTCCACGAGCGCGGGGAACAGCGTTCCGGACTCCATCTTGAAGTTGGGCAACTTATTGGTGACGGGGAGTTTGTTCTTGAGCGTGATGCAATTGAACGGCTCTTCCAGCTGACGCCACGCGTCCTGAGCAGTCAGTGCTTCACGGATGTAGACTTGGTACGTGAGGCAGACGTCGCTAGTAATCCCACCATGGGCCTTCAGCTCGTCGGTCTTCCACGCAACCGTCGAGCGGTCACTTAACGCGTCGAACATCGGCTTGATGCTGTAGACTAGCAGTCCTTTACGCGAGAGCGTTATCCTCATGATGAACTCCTAGTGGAAATATTTGTTTTCCACGAGCTTGAAGGTGTCTGCGTAACTTGGGCTCATAACCAATTGAGAATGTCGACGAAGGTTGAAAGTGAACTGTGCAGTAAGGAAGACACTCGAAAGTGAGATCATTTGAGTTAGAAGGCGTGGTACTACTTGCTTTCTCCTGCACATGCACTTATCCTAATACGTCTCCTAGTACTCCTCCTAGTGCCTCCTTCGATTGACCTCAGTTAACTATATGCAATGGACACACCCTAGCGCAACGAACACGGTGCTACAAATCACTTATCTATGCAAATCGTAGGAAAATGGGCGACTATTCTATGTTTGCTTGTTATTGGTGGAAATATAAGCATTTTTACCTAATTAAGCTGGCTGGCAACTGGATCGCTGCTTGGGAAGAAGACGAAGTGTTGTTTCTAGTGATAACTCGGAAACCCTTCGCTTACGAGTACTACATGTAGTAGAAGCTAGCGGAGGCAAGTGTTCCATGACTACTCTGAATAAATTATCTGCCTGCTGCTCTGTTATATTCAACGTACTACCTATAATTATTTTCGTTGCCTACCTGTAACGCTGTTCCAGTGTCATAGGAACTGCGTCATAGGTAGCTTGTTCAAGTTGCTATGGTGGCCACTAAGGGCACCGTCATCAAACTGCTGGAGGCCGCCGTGGCCTCCGTAGTCAAGCTGTAGGTGGGGGCGTCGAGGCCTGGGTGGTCAAGCTGCTGGTGATGCCACTGAAGCTGCTGTGACATTCTTGGTGGATCTGTTGGCGGAAGCAACGTTGGACCACTTTGTTGAGCTGGTAGACTTTATGGAAGAGTGGCTGACTGGGCAATTTAGCCAATCCAATGTGATCGACAGCTTTGACTTCGAAAGCAAGACCATGCGCTCTCTTTGTGTTTGAATACAAATTCTAGTACTACCGGTCACTGCGCATTCAAAATGATAACGAATCGACCATGTGTTGCCTACGATCACATACAAAGTGCAAGATACTACTAAAGTTTCGACGACAATCATAAACTTACAACGGACACGGTAAGATCTAGCCAATGCACATGCCAATCACATATGCTGTGCCGACTTCAACTATGTCGCCTAATCACATCGCTTGATCCTAAAGGATCGGCCAATCAGATTACGATTTTCGTGTCTTTTGAACTGTTGCCCCACTCACCCGGCACGCGCAGGACGTGTGCTTAGAGGTAGGGAGGGACCCAACCAAGTAGATAACGAAGTGCAATCACAACAGTTTAACCAACCTCGCTATTGGCAGGATGATCATCACCGAACGGGTTGAATTGCTAAGTGTAGTTATTTGTCATTGTGGGGGCATGCATAAAAAGAGCAGGCCGCGCAAATGGTGGGTAACTTGGTTACGACAGGAGGCTCACGTCTTGCTGTCAATGAGGCCGCCCCAACAAGCTAATTACAAATTAACGGCTGCTATCGACAGAAGCCGACCGGTATCTGGGCGAACAATGCGGCACAGACGTAAATACAACTGGCGCGTAGTGCTGATATGTAACCCCATAAATACGGCAACATTGTTTGAAATCGTTTGATATCTAATGCGGCGCAGACACGAATGTCGAGAAACGATGACGGATAGACGGTTGCCCGACTTGCTATTGATCGTGAATATCCTGAATATATATGGATTCTCACACCATTTCTTCTGCAGATACATATCTGGAAACTTGCCTTAAAGTTATACGTCAATTTGCTGCATCCCTCCACTTGAAACCGAGCTGAATCCCAGTAGTGGGTGGCGGCATGAAAGCCCAATCACGACTACGCAATGCATTAGAGCAGGACAACGAAATTGACCAACACCAGGTGGGTGCACTCAGCCACCACGGTGTGGCTCCGCGAGCTATGATAGAGCACATACGCGCCACAGCCAACATTTTGTAGCTCCGTTAAACACGGAGATTAACCTTGCGTGCGTTGTCCAGCTCAAGCTGGTGCAAGTTTTGGTAGATAGTTTCTACCAGATAGTCGAAAAAGACGCCATTACTGGGACGCTGGTGGTGGCTACGGAGAGCAGAGAGTAGAAAATAAAATATGATATTGGATTTGGCTCAACTCGACTCTGTAAGAATCATTGCAATGCTTCTGGCTTTCGTAATACATAATTCCTTATTTATATTATTTTTTACAATATGTAGGATGAATTTAGCTGTGTAGGCGCTCGACCTTCCACTTGCTTTGAGTTCAAGTCTGTCGTCACGCAGTTTCACAGAGTGGATTTGGTGGCACGCGTTACTGCTACTGGAACGACAAATGTCATGGCTTTCAAACCTCCAAATCAAAGACTTCTGAAGTAAGAAATCGAGTGCCTAAGCCGAGAAAAGACCCAGCTTGGCCTTATTGTATTGTTTAACACCACCTTGTCCATGAACCAAAACCCCAAGGGAATCGCGTGCAGACCAAGAACCACAGGCAGTAGGCTTGATTCCACTTCTTCTGGTTGACCTAACCCTGTCGTATAGCATGGTATCGCTAATACAATTCGGTGTATTTTTCCTGGTAGGGTTTACCGGAAAAACGGAAAGTTTGGGGAAATCCCGGTGACAGCAGTGTATTCAGAATTTTGGTAACGGGTCGGTATTTATTGATTGGTGGTTGCGCTGTATACTGCTCTGTAGTAGGTAAGGACATGTGAACTGCTGTCATTCATCTTTGGTCGATTTCGGTCCCACTGTGAATTGCCATCCGGTTACCCCTGCTTGCCTTCTGGAGTAGATATTTATTGCAATAATTGATTATATTTTGTAGTATATTGCTCCTTAAAAAGACAATAATAAGTTTTTTGCACTTAAAATGACCGTAGTTATTGTACGGATATTCTGTCTTCAACCTCTGGCGTTGAGTAGCTTGCCGGTGTGTATGTTATCTTTATTCAGTTTAGCTTTTACTACAAAACCGGCAAGCGCAATACAATCGGCAAGGAACTTGAAGGAAGTGCCAGTATCCCCCGAGTGTGTTCAAGTTTTTGAAGTGTGAAATGCTACATTCCCGCTACATATGGATGAAGTTGTTCATTCCAGACGTATCGCACCATTCGAAGATGAAATGCGTCAATGGCAGCAGTTGTGGCATCCCAACGTGACAGTGGCCGGTTCATTTCAAACTCACCCACTTCAGGACGGGGTGCTATGCAATAACACGTGCAATTTGGAGAAATATGATATCACCAAAGGGCCAGCCTCAACAGTCTTCTTGCCCTCAGAGGAAAGCTCTGAGTAATCTGGAGACGCAGGGTTTGACATCGCAACTACCCGGTCGATATTCCAACAGCCAACACAAACAAAGCCAGCACGCACGGCGCAAGCACCGACATATTTAGTGCCACCCACCAGGCCGTCTGCAGGATTGCCAGACGAAGATTACTATCATCTCTTTACTGGTAAGGTGTCTATTGACTTCACATCAAGATGTATAGTGTTTAGTTGTTATAATATTTCTAGGCTTATTCGCCCAAATCTCACATCATTTTTCGGAATCTGTGGCGAATTTAAAGTCAAAAACAACAAGAAACAAATCGACTTAAAAAAATCTGGGGTACTTCGCGCAAAAGCTCATATCTCGGCCACCACTTGTCGTCTGGAGCCGTGGTAGGGCTGAAACCGAAACTGAAATAATCTGCACGCTAGCATAGCTAACTCGAAACGCATACTTGGGCGTTAAGACCAAAAGTGTTTTGAGTTAACTCATAATCATAAATACGTGTGAAAGTGTGGTGTACCGTGATCAGCAAAATCTGCGAAGTTGCTGAATCCGGCTTACCAACAGCGCCCAGACACCACCGAACGGNCAATACGTGAAGAACTTGAACGTCTTGGCGAGACGCGGGGAATGGGGTAGAGCAGCGTGGAAATCTTCACTCTGCGTCCGAGTATGGACCTAAATCCGTAGTGAGGTAGTCGAATTCCGATCTAGGGGACGCGGCTGGATCCGGGTCGTGGGATTGCCTTCTGGTTGTGTGTTGGTCCTTTCCGTGGTTACTTGTCGCTTCCTAAATCGGGATCTTAGTAATTGAGAGTCGAGAAGATCGCCGGCCAAGCAATGAACTCCGGTCGATCGAGCCTTGTACTTAAACAGTAGATCACTAGTGTAGGTAATTATGGCCAATATATTAATCCAGGCTTAACCCAACAACTAGATCAACTATTCTTGACGTGCCAACACCTTGTAGGTCCAATGTAGTTCCCGTTTCCTGGCGTTTTCGAAGACACTTAAGTAGTCCAAAGCAAATTCGAGTCTGATTTATTGTTAGCCTGCATATCTACCTTTCCCCATCCTGAGTCTCATCTACAATTAGGCAACACCCGGATTCTTGCCCCGGCTGTACCCGATTGTGCTACCCATCGATCGATGGCTTCCGATCGGTCGTCGATCTGTCAGAACCAGTATGCCGATCCGCCGAAACCTGTAGGCCGATCGGCGACATGCCTCGGTCTCGGTAAGTCCGGCCCGACCGGCCCGTTGTCCGTCGATCCAGCGTCACCCCGCCTCGATCGGGCTCTAGCTGGCCCCAATCTGTCTCGATCTCTTCCGGTTACGAACACGCATCCGTCTCTATCTCCACACCTTTCGGTTCATACAACTCTGCGCCTTGGTCCTGGTCAACCGCGGGACTCTCGTGAGCGTGGATCACCTCCGATCGGCCCACTCTCGTCTTCCCCAGCAACGTGCGTCAATCGATCAGGCACGTCTTGGACCTTATCCGCCCTATCCATAGTTTTCGCGATTCCGATCGCTCCGCCTTTCTCTGGCTTCTCGATCTGGCTCCCGCGTCGTCTTTCTAGATCGGCGTCGCTGCCTTTCTTGCTGTTTGCTGCCTTTCTCAGGCTGCTCCGCGATTCTTATCCAGCGCTTCTTCACAAATGCATAGGGTAGTTCTGTCGAAGGATTTAGTCTTACTCAATCTCAATCTCTTTCGGATTTTATTCATTTTACTCTCTTTTACTCTTGATTATATATAATCAATCACACCTGGAAGTCGCTGCTGTACTACCCTCAGCTCGATGTGGAAGTAATAGGGAAAAGGCGAACGCAGCTCGATCTGTGGGCACTTTGACAGTGGAACATGAACATGAACGAACGGTGTGGTATAATGTGTCCTAAATATATCCTAAAGTGTCCAAATTGTCTTAAATGCTTCAGAGAAATTCCGACTTCTGTCCTAAAAAATACATAATTCTATCATACAGAATGGAATAAAATACGTCCTAATTGTGTCCTAAAACTCCGTTGGAGAATATTATGTATAATTTACACGAGCTTGTAATTGGATGTGATTTGAAAACCATACTACTTGCTGCCCTTACAGTAAAGATTACTGAGTAAACACAGTGACCAGCCGCGCTTTGCTTGGATGGACGCCCTTCACGCCCTGCTCCTCGCTTCGCTCGGTATATAAAGATAACACTTTCTGGTGAGGTCAAGGCTCGGATCGCTGGAATGCTTGGCGCTGAGCCCACCTCATCAAATACCGCGCGGCCCAGCTTCGCGGGCACCCCGCGGGTTTGCTATGGCTACGCGCGCTCGCAACCGCTCGCTTCCGTTGGTGGGCCTTATGCTATGCCGCCGATTTCGTAAATAAACTCACCGAGTATCTCGACCATGGTCATACTGAAAACCATCCGCTTGTGATGGATACGTATCGAGTAGCTGTCCTATTAGGCCAAAAGTGTCATATTAGGACAGCACCCAGTGCCTGAATGAAGAGTGTTCAATTAGGACAAAATGTCCTATTAGGACAGCATCTAGTGCCTGGATGATGAGTGTCTTTTAGGACATATATATTTTCGCATGTTTTGTCCTCAAAAACCAGTACACTGTCGGCGAAATCTGCTCCGTTCTCATTAAATGTACCGACATTTGTTTAGGACATTACCACATTTTAGGACATATTTTTGGTCGCATTATATTTTACTGAACAAACATGTAGCCATAAGAAATAAGTTTTTGGGGGGATTTGATTCCTAAAATGGATCAATGCGAAAGCAGCAGCAATACTAAATTGAGCTGCTGCATCATCAGTAGTGATTATGAGGTTTGCGCTAGCGGCAAGCCATTTAAGATTATCTGGTTGTGCCTAAAGCATCAAAAAGGGAATTTGACAAATGTGTTGATGAAGTCGACAGGGCAAGTGCCAGTGCTTACGTACGTTTTTGGTACACACGTTCTGACAACATCTATGCGGTGATGTCAACCCTTGATGACTATCTACGAAGTTTACTACGCCGTCCCGTTAGACCAGGAAAACATGGCAGGGACCAAAGCAATGTGTGCACTCGAGTAAGGATGTAGCTAGCGCTTAACTAAAGTGCTATGGCGATGGTAAAGAGCCTAATTTCTGAGTTTTGGGCATCTAAACACGTGTTACTCCTCCTTAACAAGAAAAACGATGATAGAGTAGTCGTGCTTGCAATAGGGATTACTTAATTTACAGTGTTACAGTATAATGTTAACACATTGGTTACCGCGCCATAGACTTTGAACACACCTTTTGCTATTTCTTCGTCTAGAGTGAATATGATCCTTTTTTACGCTGCTCACCGTAAATCGTACTACCGTCTTATCGCGCATCAGGCGCCTAGGCGCTCATTACGAATAAATTTTATTTTTCTTTGGACATGGCACCCTCGATTTGTACGTATGGACAAATATAACGAACACCTGCTGAAAAACAGTTGCTGAACTAAACGTGCCTTCCCGCCAGCCATTCCCAGGCACTTCACGTTTCGTAAGCCAGTTTGACGCCAGCCATCGCAACCATTCAATCTCTACGAGCTCTGCTCTTGGCCTTCCTCCTCGGACATTCTGAAATTCTCCTTCCTGTCCACCATGTCTGCAGAAAGAAAGCGTGTCAGCTACAGTTTCCAGTTCAAGCTGAGCGTCACATTGGTCATGCACTTGACGACAAGACCCTACAAACGAAGGCAGGGAACTCGAAAGTGCCGCGTTACTCCGTTGTTTCGTAATGGTAGCTGAATTGGATATCAACGAAGGAAGTCGATGAGATTAAGAAAGCATTCCGGCTGTGTGATCTTGTAGCAAGCGCTGCGTTCGATAAGGCAGAGTTGCACCCTCTGTTGCTGAAGCTTCCCGCTTCCAGCATCGACATGCACGATTGGCATCATCGTTATCAACACTTAGTCGACGAGGACGACGACCGAGAGCAGCTGTGCATCCACCCGCCGGTTTGGTATCTACCAGAAGATGTTCGCTCCAGTCTGTTCTGCTGCCTTCGGCACACACTAGCGAACGCGGCAGAAGACTACATCACAGTCTCGACGAACTACATGCTAGAGCTGGACGACTTAAAGGGCTTGTTCAACGACTGCTACATCGCAGCAATCCGGAACGGAGAAACGGACGGACGTGATATTGAGCTTTTTGCTACATCTCGGCTGCACTGTTGTAATATCCAGGTGAAGACACTGAATGGTGACTTGCAAAGTCATATCGACGTACACCTCCACTGTTGCGAGCGCTACTCGAACGGTTTGTATTGCTCGTATCGGCCCCTACTATGCCTTGCAGGTAAATGGTTTGCACATTTAATAGATAAAGACCATCCTGGTTCAGCTTTCTTCTGGGTTTCTTCCTTCGACTGCAATAGAACGCCTAGGCTGTATACATGAATACAGCGCTCAGTAGGTGGTCTATTATTATTGAACGCCTAGGCGCCTAGTGCGCGGTAAGACAGTAGGGATGTCCAGCTCGCACAAGTTTTCTAAAGTATAGCTAGGGCAACGAGGCTGCTTCGCATAGGGATTGACCCGCGCCATACGACGCCTAACTTTTATCTATATTTCAATTTACGGAAAAGTAAAAAATATTGTTCTGCTCATAAACTTATCCTATATTATAACAAGATTTGGGATGCCTTCTTGCCGGTGGGCCGTACCGCTCTTAGTGCTCGCTTCTTCGTCTTGTTCAGTCGTGGATAGTCCTCCAGACTTCTCGTACCAACTCAACCTCAATCACTCCACTACGCAGAGACTTCTCGTTGTGGTCCGCCACCGTAAAGACGTCTCTTTGTCCTCTGCCATCAAAGGTACTTCTCGTCAGGTGCTCCGGTCATGCAGAGACTTCCCGCCGTTTTTTGTCAACACAGGGAACGTTTCACGATACTCTGTCAACGCAGACACTATCCGCTGTACTCTGCCAACGCAGACACTGCTCGCGGTACGCTGCTAACGCAGAGGCAGCTCGGTTTGTGTTCTGCCAACGCAGAACTCCTCACTGCCTACCTCTCAGTCGGCAAGTTTCGAAGTGCTCGCTCACTTCGTCGCTATAATCGCTCGACCGCGTCCCATACAGCAAATTCAGCTGCTTTTCGGTACTTCAGCGTGCCTCATCACCTGTCGCATCATTGCTCGCTAGCCATCTGCGCCGCTCAACATCGACATTCTAGCCCACTCGCCTGCTGAAGGTGCATACTCAGCGACAACATCCCGGTCGTGCGGCACGGCTTCCTTACTCCATCTGGGTGCTGCGACACTTCGCTAATCCAACGTACCCAACGACTTCCCACCGCTGTTCCTTAGTAGGGGAAGTCAAACCTGCGCAGCCGAGCAAAAATATCAACATCACACAAACGCAATAATGACATGTTGTCCCACGCAATAATGACCGAGCCTATTTCCCAATAATCACACATATTTCAACTTTGACTCCCCTCAGACAAATTTCACCTCAGGTAATTCAAGAAGCGGGTAGCCTGCTCTCTCTGTTGGCACACAGTTCGTCAACGGAGCAACTGCTAAAGGTCGAGTTCGAGTCCGTCGTGTAGGTGGGTGTGCTGCCGCAGTACTGGAGCAGCTTCATGGCTAACTACTGCAGACGTCAGAGGTGGTAGCGGCAGTTGGAGAGCGTGTTGTACAGCACCTGCATCGTCGCCTTGCAGAACGCTATATCGCACATCTGGGTGGCGGCAGCTGTCGTGACCTGCAGCATCGTGCCTGACAACAGCCTCAGCGCATCCTCGCACTCGTTCGAGGTCAGACTCGACTTGGCTTCGTTCAGCTGCGTCGTTTTGCAATCGGTGATGGCTGAGAGCACCGCCGACATGGACGACTATCCCGACACGGACGACTGCGAGGCAACGCTGACTGTACAGAAGCGACGGCAGCGACGGTGGTCACAAGCAACTGCTTCTGGAACAACACCTTCAACCGCGGTACTTGGCTCTACGTCTATAGGGGCCTGCGCAATATTCAGAAGTCTCGGCTCGCTCCGACCGAACACCTGCACAGCACGCGTGTACACGATGGAAAGCGTCGTGTCATGCACACCGTAGTCGTCCGTGCAATGTGTGTACTGCTCTTGGCCTCGCTCGTGGGCGAGGAACTTGCCGTTCAGGTGCGAAGTGAAGACACACACACCCAGTCCCGACGTTTCGTGCTTTGCATCGGATGGGCACTTGTGGTCTCTGTCATTGCGATATCTGGCCAGTGTGTGCAAGTTGGAGGTGAGACAGACCTCGACATGGATTCACGTGCCAACATCTCGGCGTAGAGCGGCTCCAGTAGACAACAGGCGCGGCGCAGTCATTCTGGTTGGAAGTTCAGGATCCGAGTGGCGTCGTCGTCGTCATAGTGCTCGGCAAAGTGCACTGTGAGCTTGAGTCCATCCGTTCGTCCGCGCTCCACCACATGCTCGAAGCGGAAAAACTTCGACGACTGCAGATGTCCGAGCTGCGATTGGTTGCTGGTGAGGTTACGTTGCATTGATGTCTCGTTTTTGGTTGGATTGAGCAGTCGTTTGATGGTGGGAACGACAGACCCGCGTCCGATGGAATAGACAAGGAGCTCGAGGAGCTGGAGGACAAGGTAGAACTGTGCTCGTTAAAAGGGCGGAAGATGCGTACGGGTCCGCGTCGTAAGGTAAGGATAATGCCACGAAGAAGCCCAAGAAGAACAGCAAGAAGATGACGAAATGGACGACACGATGGTATCCAAGTAGGAGGCAGAAGCGTTGGATCGCTCCAAGCCGATAAAGTTGGCTGTGGCAAACGAGGGGTGGAAATCGATTGGCTTGCTAACCGAATACTAATGTTGTGTGCGATATGGTTAGATCACCGCCGAGAAGGAAGAGCGTTAGGTTCTCGTCATTTGGTTCAGCGCACGTATTCTGATTCTGTTGTGTTTTTTTCGTATGCTCTTGCGGACTACTGAAATCATAGCGAGCCGCACCGCATTGATTGCATTGTTATCACGAAGCTAAGTACACGATTGTTCAGTGTGACACGGCAGAGTGAATGGAACGAATAAACTAATTCAACATTACCATTGCCCGTGGTGAGGCTTTCACGCCTTACGCTACATATGCAGTTGAAAAAGGTTTATGCACCTTGATTCGTCGGTGACTTGCCCGCTTGAACCAGGGTCATTATCATCTCAAACAAAACCGGGTTGTAGATTAGCATGGACGGTCACAAAGTAGCTTAAAGCAACATGATAACAAACTGAGCTCACTCGCTGGTGTGGAATAAGATTGGTGGCCACGGTGGTTTGGAGCTTTGCTTTGGGTTCATCTGGCAAATTCGAAAGTGATGGAGAACGTCCTTTGGCGGATCACACATGCATTCTCCAAAATCCCGTGGGAGATTTTTGAAATGACATGTTATACCGCCGAAAAATGATCTCCTCTCCCGCGCAAATATGATATGTCATCCGGCCAAATTATAAAACGAATTTTTGGAAGGTTTGACTCCCCCTATTGGCTGCACGACATCACCCAACCTCCGACGACGCATAATGCCGCCATCCTTCCCTACATGAATACCATTGTTGTCCGTCATACCATCATCTGCACATGAGCTCGTTTCCAGCAACAACCTGTTACGGTGGACCAACCTAAGAACCATGTTCATTAAGCATGAGGCTTGACCAACCATCAAGCCACAGAAAGGGAATGCCATGTGCATGTATCATACCGTACATAATCTGGATCTTCGTCGTCGTCAGAATTGGTTAGCAGCAGCACAGAATCGACTGCGACGTCTTCCTCAGTTTCACAAATAATGCAGAGGTGCCACTTGCACCACTGCGTGGTACCGTGCCACGTTCTGCTCGTCGCAGCAGTATATCCCCCCCCCCCCCAGCAGCGATGCCCTCTCGGCGGCCACAGCAGCCGACCAAACTAATTTGGACATGCATTCGACCGCTACATCGCCCCCTACCAATTCTATCACCACTGAGATCAGCACGAGAAGATTTTTGAGGGTGGACAAATCTGCAAGTGCAGCTGTCGTCTCTAGCTACTTCTTCAAGACCATCAACAGCAACGGGGGCGACGCTTGCGGTGAATATGTGGTCGAAAGGCGAATCTGAGTGGCTCCGAAGGAGAGGACAGGGACAACAAGAGTCTCCAGTTTAATTAGTGACAAACTGTCATCAGCGTTGTCAATAAAGTTGAGACTGCAGGTATGGCTCAAGAATCAAAAATCGATCGATTTTTGTTGAGGAGTTCAAACTGGATATGTTGTTCGGAGATATGTTCAAACGCACTCCGAACTACAAGACGACGCCTATGTGGTTTCTCAACTGTCATTCTGGATGATGAATGGACTTACCCCCAACGGAGTCATCGTAGGGGCATCGAGGTACTCGTACACGATCCTTAGGCGCAGGTCATGGTCGTCAGGCACGGCAATGCGATCCGCGTTGTCGTCGGCTGCGCTGTGCAGCAGCAAGCCGTCGTGCAATCGATAATGGTGGTCACGAGCGCGAAGGGGTGGAGCCATCTTCTGACGTGCTTTGTCAGAAGGTGCTGACGCGTAGTCGAGCAATTCTTTCGCGTCTGCGTCGTGCGCAAACGCGGCCTTCACGTCAGCGATCAGAGACGACGACGTAGTACTTGAACGAGCGACGCCAATNGAAACTTTGCGAGTGCATACTTCATGACAAGGAGCTCCTTGTCATGTACCGGATATACGCTCAGCTGGCTTCAGCTGACACGACTGGTAAAAGACCACACGATTACGACCTTCGTGATCGAGCTGCATCAACGCTCATCCGATTGCAAAGTCGGACGCATCACACACGACGTGAAATGGACGATCTTGGTCGGCCACCGCCAAGATCGGCGCCTCAGTCAAGCCCCGCT
>LGSN01000809.1:0-23823 GCA_001314375.1 Phytophthora podocarpi | reverse complement strand
GATCCCGCCTCTTTCGTTTTACTCTCAGCGATGGATGCTCAGATCTCCGGAGAACGACATCAGTAGCGGCGACGTGGGGTCTGGTGGAATTGCAACGAATAAAATGAGTGAAGTCATTCAAACAGAGTAGCCGAAGACCGCAGCCGCAAGATACGCTGAAGAACACGTGCTGACAGAGACAATTGGTGACCTAATGTCGCTGCAGTCTACACCGACGTTTAGGTTGGCGATGGGCTGGCTGCAAGGCTTTGTAGACAACTTACACGTGGGTAACCTTGCGAAGTTCATGAACAAGCAACTGTTTCCTGGCCTCTCTCGAGTCGCAAGCGTCGGGAGCACACAGGTATCTATTATGTTATTGCCTGCAGATGCCGATTGTGCAGACGAAGGCAGCATTAAGGTGGAACCAGGCCAACAAGGTGAAAACATGACTGAGGCATCTAGATCTTCAACCGACGCTTGCGCAAGCTATGACCATGGTGTCGGACAGTCTGAGCAGAAGCCAGCAGCACCTCAACTAAGTCAATCAGATACTACAGCAACTGATGACAAACCCGAACAGAAGCCTCCAGCTCTCCAACAACCAGCACAGACCCAATCCAACATTCTACGTGCCCCAAACACACCACCCCAGGGCTCGCGAGACGCTCCGTTCACCTTTTCTTCTCCACCAAGCAATCCGGGATTATATCATCAGCAGAAACGACGATTCACGCCGCTATACGCCGGCAGCGAGTGCGTAAGAAAGCCGAGGCCATCAATGCGGCCATAATGGCGGGCCGCAAAAACCAAGTAGTGACCCTGGATGAAGCAAATTTACTGCTGGATGATCCCTACTCCGTGGCCACCGTCCAGAACGCTATCGAGGCTTTAAACGTCCAAGTCAATGAGGTACGTGATAAGTTGGAAATGGCCCATATCAACGTTGGTCAGGGAAGACCCGTCATTACCAAGATGCCGACGCTTGTCAGAATCGATGAAGCAATTACTCGACTGAATGCAATCGGCTCACTCAACCGAATTGCACGCTGGGGATCATTTAGTTTCGCCACTATAGACCAGTTGGAAGCTATGAGGCGAGTGTGGTTGGCAAAAAACGTATTTCTTGACGTGGAAAATACTGTGTGCTGGATTGATAGAGTCTCTTGGAAGGCGAATAAGCTTCATGAACCCTTTGACGATGTTTGCTGGATCACCAAGGTAAGTTCTTGAGCCAACAAAACGAGACACCGGAAAATTTGCGGAAAGAAACTAAACAATTTTGCAGCTTGTAGACTAAAGTTGTATTGCACTATGGAACCACAGGAACAGCACGTATACACCGTGAGTACCACGAACCTAGGTGACTGTCTGCTTGGCAAGGACGCTTTGACAGGCACATCTCTCCTGTCGTTACGGTACCCGAGATGGCTCAACGCATCCACTTTGATTGCAGGCATGCTGCTGTTGAAGAAGGAATATACATTTCGTGGTCGCATCGTGGGAGTCGTGAACCCCGCGTATCAAAGTTACATGAACCTGGAGAAGCGATCTCAGATTGCTGGATCCCTTGGAGCTGGAGACGACGCCAACACTGTTGTCATTGGCGTAGTAAATGTTTTCGACTCGCATTGGGTGGCGTTTGTGATGGCCAAACTTTCTAAAACCTGCTTCGTGTTCGACCCGCAGCAAGACAGTCACACTTACGACCTACTCGTGAAGAATCTGAATTATATGCTCGAGCCACTGGTGTATCTGTCTGGTGGTGCTTGCAATCAAATGGGCATTCGTGTGGACTGTGGTATCTGGTTGTGATTGAGATCCTTCTGTCGGGCGTTCCTTGGGATAACGACATCTACGAGCTGATTCCCTACCTT
Source organism: Phytophthora podocarpi (assembly GCA_001314375.1). Lineage (NCBI taxonomy): Eukaryota > Oomycota > Peronosporomycetes > Peronosporales > Peronosporaceae > Phytophthora > Phytophthora podocarpi. The sequence goes on along the minus strand of LGSN01000809.1, from coordinate 21,967 downwards.
CGCCTGCGTTGTCTGTACACGATTCTTAAATTCGTGAAGGAAGAAGGTAGAGAGGTATCATAAGTGGCGGAAACGTCGGTACGTTAAGGTGATTGTTTTGCACTTCGATATAGTCGTCACTGGACCTGCCTCACTTCAACTACTACTACGCGGGCCATCGGAATTTTACTGAAAGCGGCACCGGAAAATGAGGTCCTCCCCACGAAAACGACCAAGTCCCACAATCTCTTTAAATGCATATTTAGAGAAAAGGTGTTCAGTCTATATTGTAGATACAGTGTAAAACCACTAGACAGGTGTTGGGATTGGTTCGTAGCCAAGCCATGTGATGTCCTGATTGGTCCAGAAAACAGACCACTTTTCATGCACTACAGTTTTCTCTTCAATAGAAGCACGGTTTTTCCGGGCTCAGTAGCAAGCGCCCGCAAAGGGACCCTTTATGCCGCCCTTCTCTCCCATCTTCAGCAATCACCGCACTACTTTCTGTCGCTGCTTCACCGTGCTGAAACGTGCGCTGTTGGCATAGGCTGTCTCTGCCGATTATCAAATTCGTCACCTGACGTCATTTCGGTAAATCACGACATCTAGCTTCCGGTAGCGACTCACTGGGTGCTTCTCGCGCTGAAGCAAATGGAGTCACAATCGGTGATGCGCTAGAAAACTCAACGACCTCCCGGTCTGACAGCTAGTGCACATGATCGGTTGACCAAATTCTTCTTCCCAAACGCCAGTACCTCAGAAAGGGTGCTTAACGACCGCACAAATAGGACACGAGTGTGCGTTACCCACGGGCTCACCACACCGTGTCCTTGACTGGTTTTATAATGCTGAATGTTGGCGCTTCTTTTTGTGGTTCTTGAGTAAGTTTAAAAAGAATGGTACAACTCGAAGAGCTGTCATCGCTGATACTCGTTTGTATACGGTGTAGCAATACCTCTTTTATAATTTAAGAATTTTGAAAGTATTCAAGTGCAAAACCCTCGTATATATTGCAGCCATTGATTTTGTTTTTACCACAACACGTGGTGGACCCTTGCCGGTACATGTACATAAGCAACAATCAATTTCTGCACGAAGACGGGCTTTAACGAAGGCTAGGAGGTCAGGAGGGTCGGGCCTGTCCTACTACACCCAATGCACGAACCTGAGTGAAACTAATTTCAATGTGGTAAAATATATTCTCACACTATTTAGTCTCACTAAATTGTAGTGAGACTAATTTATGAATGATAGTATTTGCAATACAGATTAATGGGGGTTACTACAGTACTAAGTACTTCTGTTAAGCCTGCACGCACTCCAAATGCGAACATCAACCAATAATGATTGTTGACAGGCCACTCCAGCGCAAGCCTCGCACCCGCTGGACGTGTGCGAAGGTGTTTGCGCAGTTTGCTAATATTTTCGGCCTATTTAGAGATCAAACCCTTATGTATTTCGTTTAGCCTCCTATTTAGTGCCATCAGTTTATACTGATGATTCCGTCCAATCTGCTTGATAAAACAGCAACGCCAACCTATTTATATCTAAAAAGGCCAGAATATCGGATTTCAAAGCGACAACCCAAGCTTATTAGCTCTTAAAACTGTTGCGAGTCCGAGGGAGTCAAGGGCAACTACGACGACAGGGGCAGTCGTCGCAGTGAATATAATTAGGTGTCTAGCAAATGGAATCGTAGTATAAATGCCTACTCTGAAGTGGCCTTAACCCCTCACCCCCCGGCGCCCACGGCATTTTTCGGCCCTTTTCGAAATTTTGGAACATGTTGTATGATACAGCTTGTTATAGACAACAGACACTTCGTTTTATTATGGTCCCGAATAATGCGGGTACCATTTCTGAAAAACGCGACATGACCTCTCTCTGCACATCCTTTTCATGTTGCACAGACAACGTGTGGAGATTCTAGATGCTGTATCTGTGATCATCTTAGCGGTATTTACCGGTAATTTGAGTGTCTTTATTTTTAATAGACTGGGCGAAGCTCTTGTGTTGGAGTAGAAACACGGAGGATTGAATGACACATCAGTTGCATTTGCTTATAAACCATACGCGTTGTAGCATTGTAACAAGTTGTTCACCATCCTAAACCATTCAACAGCTCAGTCTTCCCATTCAAGAAGTCTCATTTGTTGTCGCTAGCGGACTCCACGCATATGCTTCATCCTCGCCTCCGTAGTAGTCGCCTTCCTATTCGTCGTCTCCATCAGATCTCTATCGTCCCTCTCATCATTGTTTCTTGGTGCAGCTTGCTCCTCTTCTTCTTCGTCGGCTTCGTCGTCGTTTTCTTCCGCCCGCACCCGTAGTCATTTGCACTTTCCTACTGCCTTTGCGCTGCAACCTCCTGCAGCTCGGTTTTGGATGTCACGGCCACATCACGATCGCGGGTGCTTGGTTCCGTTTTCCCATATGTCGCGCCAGATCTGAAAGCATGCCATCGAGTTCCCAGCATAGTGTTTCCACACTTCGTTGCAAAGGTACGTCCTGTACAAGAATGGCATATGTGTCAGCACGACAGCGCAACCTACACCCCAATCTCTAATATGCACGCGTACCGATCGGTTCCCGCTTTGCGACAGGCAGTGTAGTAATATTTTGTAGCGCGACGTTCACCGATGCGGCGCTTCAGTATCGAACAAACCTTACTGGCGTTTACACACACCATTCACCACTTGATAGTATGGGCTCTCTTGGAGTTCATGTCTTTGCGATAGCGGAGCCAGCACAACAGTGCTGACCTGTAGCAGTCTACCCGAAGTCACAAGAACTCGTTAGTAGAAGTATACACCAGCAAGTACTACACCGTGTCGCACATACACCATGTATCTTCTCACACAGAGCGCACGCAAAGAGCAATACATACACCATGGGTACATATACCATAAATCCCTTACCCGTTCTAAAAGGCTCGTTCTTGCAGCTCTAGCATCTCCGAGTGTAGCTCCAGCAGAATTTCAGCGCGAGTCACAAGATTCGAAGCAACCCGCTTATGTGCATCTCTGAACACGATGTTCGCGTTCCCGATAGCCACGTCCATGAGCCCCATGAATATAGTATTGTAATACTTCTTGCACCACGTCTGCATACGCAACGAATAGTGTTGGAGACGAAGTTGATCGTGGTCATCAACTCCGCCCATCCAGCGGTGGTAGTCACGTTTCATGGATGGGCACGGGATGACATTTCGTCTGCCTCTAGTGTCAAAAGGGCGCCGCTCTGGTGTCCTGCAAAATCTCAATTAGTCTCAATCACAACGGCAATATGTATCAAGGATAACATACGGCATCTTTCCATCTTTCGGCTTGATCCTGTCCCCAGGAACTAAACTGGTTTTTGGTCCCACCAAATCAACGCTGTCATTAGCGGGTACAGTCAAGCGCATGCTTCAATGAGATAAGCGCATGGGACGATCGCGGGACTTCTCAACAATGTCTTGAAGGTAGCCAATCCTGTCACCCATAATTGTTCCAATGCAGTATACATTGCGATACAGCAGTTGAAAGGAAAGATGAACGGACGTGTAGAATCGATCTGTCACCACAAGGTGGTCGACACTGTCCTGGGGAGGCGGAAGGACAGCCTCCAGGTTCCTAAACACGGCAGAGGGACCAGTGTTTGGGTCAGCGTAGAGCTAACTTTCAGGCACATTACCTAGTTCATCAGTGTGCTGCGCTTTACCACAATACACCTCAAGTCTACGTGTTGTCCGGTACAGCAAGTACACACATTATATCACGTCAGATACAACATGTTCAACTTAGCAAATCATTGCATACCTCATTGACACGATGGGGCGCCGGATTTTTTGGGAGTGACTGTGATTGACTAGCCGAAGGGGCCAGTTTAGTACACCATTGGATATGACACGTGGACTGTGGTGGATTATGGATTGTGAGGGAGCATGGTTAGCCGTGGATAGGCTTGGCATTCCCAGACATGAATGTCTCAAGACGAGTAAGTCTGGATGAAGCTGAGTTCCTGACGACAGGTAAGAGCCTACGGGANCCGGATGGATGCATCCGGAAGTATACCCCGGACGAGTGATCCCGATTGGATCACCTCAGAAGTGGATACCCTCGTATACAAAGACCAAGTGAATAACGACTGATCAACTTGACCGATCAAGATATGTCAAGCTCCATGGAACCTTGAAGAACAGCAATGAACCCACCGAATCTCACAAGCAGTATGCAATGACCAAGTCAAGAGACGATTACGTTGACACCACCATANACAAGTGAGGCGAAGGCACGCCGGAAACAGGATGACCGGCGCGGAGCTCCATACAAGAATGATGTTCAAGTTAGGGAGAGGACCGGACGGGTACGTCTACGGTTGATCCTTCCTATTTCATATCGCAGTTGCAGCGTTTATCCCGTAAGGTGATCCTGCATTTCATATCAACTGACTACCTTGTGAGTTGGTATGAATAGTCCCAACCTAGAATCTGAACGGAAGTACTATCGACTGATTAGAAGTGTATTGTTTTGTATTTGTTCCCTCTATTGAGGATGGTGCGCGTGTAAACGGCCATCCAGGATTGACCAGTGTCCTGGAAGTTGGTCTTAGTTGACTGGGTTTGCGGTTCTACCTGCTACAGGGACCGAAATAATAAGTAGAATATTGTGTGTATAACTCTGTTTTATATTGCATTTTGATTATCTGAGTCGTAGAAGCTACGTACAAGAAGGTTACGTTCAGCTTCATACTCCCGACCTACATTCGTGTGAACAACTGATACCGGTGTATCTCCAGGGCTCGAAGATAAACGACACCCAAAGGGATTGACACAGGGGACACACGCCATCTCAGACGGAGAAGTCCATCCGAGAGTATCCTAAGCGGACCTTCCTAGAAGTGTTCCATCTGGGATCGCACTATAAACCCTGGGCGGTTCAGATGTTTTACCAGCCTCGCCACATCATACGGTATTCAACAGCAAATCAGGAGAGCTTGGTCCCCCATTGATGAGGTTTTTCCTTGAGGTACTGACGCGTCAGATTGTTGCGGTTCCGCGACGGTAGAATACCTTCATCGAAAGAGAAGACAGGTGGGGTCTTGTATCTCAGTGGGAACGTCTCCTGGAGAGTATCGATGAGTCGAACGGACTTCCCACGCCCTGTCCGATGCAAGCACGAACGTCACCATTATTTGTGAGGTGTCAATTTGCGATAATGTACTCGAAGCGGTGCCGAGGCGTGAACTCGTTGAACGCCCCGCGAGGCACAGCACGAACCAATAACGTCGACCAATGGTTACGGAACCTGCGGCGGTGTGAATTCAGCATTCGTGCCATCAACAAACCCAACATGTGCACAATTTCATGTGGCTTGATGTCATGTTTCTTCGACTCACGATTCATAAACTCTTCCTTTCGCTTCTTGCCCGGCGTATTTGACTTGTCAAACATGCGATCCACACGGGCAGTCAGGTTATGTACGAAATAGCGTTTCGATACTTTTGCCACATCATTCCACAGCTGCGGCGGAATAAAAAAAGAAACAACTTCAATGGCGACTCAGCCAATGCCTAAACGTCATCAGTAGGTCAATCCTCCCCCGAATAAAGTCCAGGATATTTCTGATCTTGTGGAAATTCGTCAGCGTCTACAGGACGCCATACACAACATCAACCCTGTCAGCACGTGCTGTATGATACAGGTTTTCACAATGAACGCTTAGCCAATGTCTATCCACTTGCTCGCATCTCGGCCATCTTGCAATTTTCTTTTGCGAAATCGATCACCTCAACCTTCTCAAGAATATTCCAATGACGTACCAGTTACTCGCCCTCCATGCCAGCGACATCACCATCGCGACCAGCTGTATCCTCTCCGGGCCCTGTAGGTTCTGCTTCTCCAACACAGTGATGTTCGTCATCGCTTGCAATATCCTCAGCAGTCGAGCATTCGCTTTCGGGGTCTTTGGCGTCTTCAATGGCTTTACAATTGCTTTCTTTCACACGTTCTGGTTCCTTATCATCGTCGAAGAAACAGTTCTGAGCTTCCGTATGGGCACAGTCCGAGTCTAGAACGTCGTAATCATCCGCCCAAGAGTCGCTGGGTTCAACTGCTCGCATTCAGCTATCACGGTTTGTTTCTGGTTGGTGTCGTCGCGAATCTAGCAACGTAGAATTTCTGTATTTGCATCACCATGAACATGAACACGTTAGTTAATTTGCCATGTTGAATGTGACGCGGTGAAACCAAGTTGCATCCAGGTTATATGATACGCCACGTTGTACGTGACACGATATAATCATGCTGTAAACATGGTGGATATGGCCTATGTTGTATCTGATATCATCTTGACTCGCTGTATCATCATGCTCGATAGATTCTGGATGCTGCTCATGTTGTACGTACCAGCGTAACATACAGCAGCATTCACGACTTCTTGTTGTATCGGTCATCATATGGTCAGTTGTACCTTGGTGATTGAGCCACGGCTTCGCTTGTCGGTACGTCAGGGGTGTTCGTTTTCTCCGCGATTTCAGTTGTATTGCGTCTCTTACCGTTCGACTTCGTCGATGCACTATCTGCTTTGCGTTTTGGGGGAGTCTGTCTCGGCATCACTGTTGAGTGAACCTTGCGCACCACACGCATCCATTTCATTTTCCATGTTCTTCCGCTGTCGTTCAAAGGCCTTTCTAGCTCAACTAACCTCGTCCGTGCTAGCTTCTGCGCCGACGCACTCTTCGTTTTGCAGCTACTGATGCCGCGCACCGCTTTTCCGCTGCAGCCCTCTTTTCCATTTTCTCCGTCTCCTTGGCTAGCTACGCAGCACTACATTTCCTCGGTTTCTTGGCCTTGGGCGTGATTACATTTGGTTTCCTCGTGCTCTTGACCAAGGCAGCACGTTTCGCCTTAGCCTTCTTCTTGCTTAGGGGATTCATCTCTTCCTCTTCTACCACGTAGTCACTATCCTCATCCTTCTCCGCTTCATCATTGACATCTTCGTCCTCCTCCGGAACATAATTCGCGTCATCGTCCATGGCCTTCCGCGCTACTGGTGCTCTCTTCCCCGACCCGGCCTTAGTTATAGCTGCGACTGCACGGCGCTGCTGCAAAACAAGACGTTTCTGTGCCCTGAGATACGCCAGATTCTTCACCATGGGAATCTGCGAAGACGGGCGTGACGGTGTAGCTGCGGTCACCGCTTGCGGCGACGTGCTTGGTCCAAAATCGGCGTCGGTCTCGCGTTCACCAGCTCAGAATGCAGCGTGCTCCTTCCACTGTCGCTCTCTCTCCTCCGTGTCCATTCATTCCAAACGCTGCACGAACCGTTGATGCTCGCTGCGTGTTTCTTGCGAAGGAACCTTCTTGAACACCATTCTCATTGCGCTTCTTTTTGTGTTTGTGTGTCTACTTTCGAAATGATTTGAATCACGCGTTGGCGGCAATCTCAGCCACTGATCGGGTTTTTTTTTTTTCGTATGTATGTTTTATACCAATAATCCCTACTACTGTGCATTGCAAGAAGGTCATGATTTGTTCAAGATTTGCTTATACTGGATTTCACTATATTTTTGCGGTTTATAGAGCCGATCCCTATTAAAACATGTTGTATGTATAGCATTATTCATGTTGTCAGATACAACGTTTGGGCGTTAGGGGGTTAAAGGACTGGTGCTTGTCGAAATATCTCTATTTCAAGGCATGATGGTTGCAGCTGGATGCATCTCCGCCTGGGTAGAACACTCACATATATTATCCGAAAAGATTTGCAATAGCTATCACTGCTATATTGAATTGGAAATCTGGTTTAGTTAACCAACTCGGCCTAAATGGTGGTGGATAATTAGACCGCGTATTACAAAGCTTGTAGGCTGGAGCAAACTGGGTGCACGCTGGGGCAGGTTGGTTGGGACGAAAATGATTGGAGAATGAACTCTACGCGTGTCCAGTAGAGACTCAGACTGTGTCCTACACGTGTCTAAAACTATGCCTCACATCCCGCAGTGAGGCAGATCAGACTTCTCACCAAATCTCCTACATTTGTACAAACCTAAAATTTCGTACTTAAACGAATGAGATACCTCTTCACGCATTCGTGTCGAGTGAAGACATGTGGAGATGTCATCTAAGTAGATATTTTCTTAGATAAGGTAATTCCTCAGTTTAGGTTCATGTAGCAGCGGATAGATGAGTGATTCCGCTTCAGCATCAAGCATAATTCGTTTAACAGGACATGCCGGTAAGAAGAGGCGAAAAAAAGGTGGGCGGTCGGTCGGTCGGGAATTTTCCATAAATCAGCTTGACTCGTCTAAAATGATTCAATACCACCACCGCATATCGATGAAAAGCTCTTGAATTTTCTAGCCAATCAGACAGTGTTTGGACTGGGTAGCTCAAATTTGAAAAATGGTTTGACGTCTGTAGGGCGGATGTCACGCGAGCTATGGTGGGAGCCACCTCTGAAAACGTATGACAGATTTGACTTGATTTAAGTATGTACACCTTTAAGTACCATCATGTATCCAGATTTGGAGCTGGTCCACGAAACGACCGACCAGCGTTTGAGCGCCAATATCTTCACCATTAGTCGCTCGACGCCGATAATAGTTTCATTGTCTGTCTATTGAGACTCTAATGGTTACAATGGTGCGCAATAAATTTCTCGCCGGATTTTGTATAACCACGTTAGTATTGCCTATTTTAGTATGGAAGGGGTGAACGTCCCCTCTTCTTACAGGCATGTCCTGTTAAATAATTCATGCGTCGAGAATATTGCCTTTTCAACAATTTCAAGTCCAATGACCTCACGAACGGTAGCTCCACGTAGCTACAACGACGTGAATATTTCTAGTTCCCGCTCGTAAAACGCAATGTCAGCCAAATACCTACGCTACACGCTTCGCGCCAGACTCTCAATTTTCACTTCAAAGTGGCTGGCATAGAGGACATGCCGGTTTCCATAGCGTTGTGACTTTAAACGGCTCGTGGTCATTAACATCGCTGTAAGTATAGAATGACGTGATATATCAAGTTTAGAGAGTTTATCATTTTGGATTTGCACTTGGCCTTTCGGATTTGCATATTGTCTGCGGAAATAACGCGTGGCTTTCAAGAGCACTGGGGCGAAATGCTTGGAGGTGCACGATACCGTCCTGGCGAATCTCAACCTTATGAGGAAGCACAACAGCTCCTATTAAATTCGATTGATCTCAAGCTAGTATCGGCGGCTAAAGAGTCTTTAGACTAGCGATGAATTCAAGTCAGCGAAACGTTCCAAACGCTCACAGCCTGCTCCAGATCAACATGAATTTGACTCGGCTTTCTATCATGTTGATCACGACCTCTTCGGAAAAACGTTTTGCGTTTTGCGTTTCGGGTTCTGTTACCAACTCCCAAGCGGCGAACGTTACCGCACCAACGCTGTGCATCGGTTGTGTTGTAGTTTAAGTAAGGAGACCGTGCAGACCCCGTAATTTTCGCCCTATTGCATTGATACCTGTGGATGTCAAAGTATTATTTCGAGTGTCGACGGAAGCCTGAAGCCATTTATGCCTTCCTTGGTGCATCCAGATCAAAACTCTTTCATACCAGGGCGGTCAATTCACCACCAAATCATGTTGGTACGTGACTATCAGAACTTGATAACTTGTCAACAGGGAGAAGTTAGGGAGCACCCCAAGTGGAGCACCCATGCAGAGAAAGCTGAAGCACATAGCTTAGTGCCCGTGTATAAATCGAGAACAGCCTAAACTACATGTAGAATATATTTTGAATCTTCAGCCAAGGAACATCAACACATGCGAGGCTTTGTCAGTAATGGAAGATCTTGCCGAGTTGTCTGGAAATAAGTCACCGAAGAAGGTGAAGTATTTGCTACGGCACAGTTAGACCATGTTCTCATTGCTACTTTGAAGGCCGCGTTTACTCTGCAATGGTGCATACTGGCCAACCACCAGCGCTCGGACACCTCGCTCCCGAACCTTCTTCTCCCGAGCAAGAAGCGGAGGCAGCGATTCACGACTGGACGAAGGCACATAAGATCAATGTACCCCGTAAAAAACTTGCGCGGAATGAGAAAGGAGAGGTCCGATATCGGTTGTTCGAGTGTGGTCATGCTGGAAAACCACAGAACACCAGTAAAAAGGATGATTCCGACCGGCAGCGCCCAATGACCAGCTCAAAGCAAACGGGATGCGAAATGCGTATTAGCATTGTGGTAGTTAGTGCACATAACACGCCAGGACCGTGGAAATCGTTTACACAAAAGACGGCAGTCAACTTCATTACCACCGGCATTCATCCGATGTTCGTGTTCACGTAGCACATCGCCAGCGCGATGCCCGACGGATAAAGGATTCTGCCATGCCTGTAAACGACATTATAGCTGTACAGGCAAAGGCAGGCATGTTGACATCTAAAATCTATGCGACGATGATTCTCTCTAATGTGAATACTTTGGTAATCCCAAGGGATATTGCAAACTTCAAGAACGCTTCTCGGATAAAGCAACTGGCTACACGGACAACCAATGAGACTCTTTTCCAGATACTCACTGAAAACCAGTTCCACTACACGTTCGAAACTGATTCGTTTTCGCAATTTTATGTTGGAGCACCCAACTGCTACGAAACTTGCTCGATATTTCTTGGCGTAGTTTACGTTTCGGCTTCCAATGTGTATGCAACCGGTTGAAGAATAAAATAAACTGTTTTGGATGCTTCGGCCCCCCTCGGGGACCTCAATCAGTGAATCTATTGTAGGTTGAATTGAAATACCCATAGTTTTTGCGATTTTTTTATTAAAATGCGATCTTGGTCAGCAATACAGGAGTCTCAGTTGCGTTCAACAACTCAGGGTTTTTTCTGCAGATAGTGCTTCATACGACGAATCCAGCGCTGAGCCTTGCCACACGTACACAAGATGAGGACAAGTTAAACACCACGGACACTCACTTTGTTTGTGAAGCGAATATCGTGCCATTACCCAGCTATTTTTACATAAGAAGTGAATCAGATTTCGGCCTTGTTGGTGATCGACTCCACCTATAAAACACATAAATTGTGCATGCCTCTGTTGAACACAATAACCCTCACTGGTATGAATACCATTCTGCTGCTCGCACAAATATGGATTCCAGGAGAAGCCGAACCACATTTTTTGTGGGCCCTCTCGAAATTAAATATCCTTATGGAAGAGCAGTCGGTGCCAATGCCCAGAATCATAGTTACAGATAGAGACCTCGCCTGTACAAATCCAACGGAGACAGTGTTCCCTATGTCTGCGAAATTGCTGGTCGCTGGCATATCCGACGGAACGTGCTTGTTCAAGCTCAACGAAAATTGGTTGTTATTGATGCATCGGGCGTCACACCTCTCGTCATGAAGAAGAAGGTAGCAATGCAAGTTGACATCATCATGGCCAAGTATGACGATACGATAAAAGCCATCACTGAGTGTGAATTCAACGAGCGCAACTCTGGACATGGAGTGCTAAGTGTGGACATGGCACGTATTTTGGTAGAACTTGGTGATTTCACAAGATTAGGTTTGTTCGGCGTTGGACAGAATATTACAGCCACTTCGGATGTCATGACACTTCAACAGTAGAAGGAACGCATGCCAAAATTAAAGTGTGGCTAGAAATCTCTCGTGGAGATATACTCACTCTATTTTAACGACTTCTGCCGTGGTGGATTAAATCACCATCAAACAACATCGTACAAGCAGCATATGAGCCATCAGAGATCCCACGTGTCCTTCGCGATGACAGATACTTGGCGATGGTGAAAATAATGAGTGTGCGAGCACTGACAGAAACAAACAAACTGTGGAAAGCGATACACAAGATTATCAGCTATACCATCGAGCGAAGTTTTCGCGACGGATTGTTCGGACGTGTTCACGGCCGTCCCTGTCTTCACGACCTAATGAATATAATCGAGTCCGACGGTTTCTTGAAGTTGCTTCCAGAACACTATGATAAGCATTGGTGGCTGCCAGTTCCTGCATCAGAGACAACAACTCGAGTTCTACCTGTAGAACCGGTCACGCTCCAAAAACGCCAACGAGAATGCACGCAACGTCGCCCACTCAGAACGGGTCAAAGCCTCGACAGTTCTCGACGTGAGCCATCAGTGTTTGAGCTTGATGACCAATCTGCTTCAATGAATAGATCGAACGCGCTTGTCCTGTCCGTTTAACAACTACTCAAGCACGATGACGGTGACTTCCAGCAAGCATTCCTTTCTCCACGTTCGTGGGATTACGCTAGTCTACGTGAACCCGATGGCTAGATTTCGTATTTGCGGAATAAATAATTGCACCATCATCGACTAGGGCGACAGTACCTTGAGGTAAAGTGGCTAGACGTAGTGAATACTTCAGGTATTACAAACTAGGGACCATGCTGAGAGTACATGATCTGTCCATGGGACAGAATTCTATAATCTCTCTCAGAGAGCGAATTCCAAACTGTCATTGAGTTTAAGCAAACTCCCTTTCTATGCTAAGCGCTGCGCCCTCTCTGGCACCGACGCGTAGCACCCCCAGGGGACTGGCCACACCACAGCCGCACGTTGGTCTCGGGCGTATACGGTGTATATGAGGTATACAAGGCCCAGATTGTCTGCTGGGTGTATAGCGTAGACCGACAGCCCCCCCCCCCCCCCCCCCCCCGTGGAGCGTGAGCTCGCCCTACGTGTCTGTGTTCCTCGCGACGGCCGGCTTCTTCGCAGCCGCGCGACGTATTCATGGGACTCGTGGAACCGCTGACGAGATGGCGCGTTGGCTCAACGCAGCCACGGCGTCGGCCATCCGACACCGGTCTTCATCAATGGGCCGCTCGTCCAGAAACGCCTTGTAGAGCACCAGAACGTCCTGTTGGACCGTCTCGGCTGGTTCCCGATCTCTTCGATCCCGAACCACTTCACCTGGATCTCCCAGCACTGCGTATCCGGACTGAGGCGGCATCCACCTAGCGCTTGCACCAAATTCCCGCCCTCGCCATGGATCGCCTGTTCACCGAGTTCTTCTTCACGACCGCGCTCAGCATCTCGGTATCGCTGGAGCCGCGACACGTGTGGCACTGAAACGTCATACGGTACGACGAGATCTTGCACCTCGAACGTGTAGTCATTTAGCGCTATCACGATGCGCTTTGGGCCTCGCCACAGAAGCGCGGGCTTGTTGCCAGACCGACCTGTGGCCGTCGCAGCACGCACAAAATCGCCTTCGCTGAACTTAGGCAGAGTTACACCCTGCCTTTTAGCGTGTCGCTCATGGGCTGCACGCTTCTTTTTCTGACTTGCGTCGGATACCTCCCGATGCATGTCATCGAGAGCAATGCGCACCTCCGCCAAGTGGGGCTGCACTTCTTCGTCGACCCAATCGACAGTCGCGGCATGCGGGTCGCGCGGATGCAGCATGATTCGCAGCTGCATCTCACCTGGAAGTGCGTGAACGCAGTCAACGGCGTCTGGCCTCCAAGTTGATCAGCGGGCATGGTGTACAGCGCGGCCTGAACGACAGGCAGCACTCGCGGCCAATCGCCGACATGTAGCTTTCGCTCGCTCAGCAGGGCCTTGACGCCCTTGAGCATCTCGCGCTTCACAACTTCCACCGTGCCGTTCGCCCACGGTGTGTACGCCGTGGTGAAGTGGTGGTGCGCACCGACCGCACGCTGTATTTTCTCGATCACCTGATTCTTGAAGTGTGCTCCTTGGTCGGAGACCACTCCCGGACAACACTCAACTTCTTGAACCAGTCTACCAAGCTCACATAGACTTAGTCTGCTGTCGCCTTAACGCAGGCGACGAGCTCCACGTCGCCGCTCGTGCCATCCTTCAGGCCCAGCACGTACTTGGCTCCATCTTCGCCTTCCAACACCGTGAGGAAGTCGAAGGGGAGGAGCTCGTCGGGCTTCGTATCCCTCAATGTCTCGCCGAACGGTCGGGGAATCTTTCCGCCGGCCGTGATCATGCAGTGCAGACATCCCCGACAAACGTGCACACGTCTGCCACGAGAGTCTTCCAGTAGAACAGCGACACTAACGCCGCCGATGTGGCTGCCGCACCGCGGTGTCCACCTGCTCCTGCGTGCGCAACCACACACAACCACTGCTGCACCTCGACAGCGGCATCAGGGACCCAGACTTGTCCGTCGGGACGGGTCACAAGCTGGCGATCTTCATCCCACTGAACGTCAGCTGGTTGGTCATCTCGGTTGTATCGCTGGAGATCCTTGATATCGGCCTCCGAAGGCCACACGAATTCCGAGCCTTCAAGTGGTGACACGCGCTCAACAACTGCGAGACGCCACGCCCGCAGCGGCTCTCTCATCTTTGACTGCGGGTTCTGCGCCCCAGCTGCTGAGGAGATCGCCCCATGCGTTGGTTTCTCCGGGTACGTGCTCGATCACGTACCGGAATGATATCAGCAACAGCGCCCAACGCTGTAGCTTGTCGGCCTGGTACCTCGCCATCGCGCTATCCGTGCTATACGGATCGAAGATGTAGGCCACGTTTCGATGGCCCGTGAACAGACGGAATCCACAAGTCGAAGCAGCAGATACTCAAGTCGTCGCGTCGACTCGGCGATCGCGAAGGCCTCAATCTGGATCGTAGCCCATCTGCTGGCGACGCCCATGAAGCGGTCGCTGAGGAGCGCCAGCGGCTGGTGATTCTGATCAGCCAGGAGCAGTTGGACCTGGCCAGGCTCCAGCTGCGTTACAATGGCGCCCCAATAATCTTGACTGGCGTCTGTGTCCAAACACATTTCAGCCGTCGGGCGCGGATGTGCAAGCGGCACCATCCACAACAGGGCGTCATGGACGGCTGCTAGGTGGGCGAGATCATCCTCGCTCCATCCTACGTTTGCTAGAAGGAAGCGGCTGAGCTTCACCTTCTTGCGCGAACCAGCGGCCTTCATTGCGCGCTCGAGAACCGCATAGAGGCTGGCGGTCAGCCCGTTGTATTCCGGAATGCTCTGCCGCATCCAGTTCACCGAGCAGAGAAACTGCTGCAACTCGCCAGCAGTTCTGGGCGGCTGCATATCAACCAATCCCTGAATTCTCTTGGGATCGTGCTTCACGCCCTCGGCCGAGAGGATCCGTCCGTACCGCTTGACTTCAGTGGTGAAGAACTGGCACTTCTTCGCGTGCAGCGTCAGGCCAAATCGCTCACATCGCTCAAGTACCTTGTCCAGGAGTTCAAGGGGCGACGCTTCATCCAGCCACGCCAGTATTCCATTACTGAGGAGATCTCCGAAGATCTCTTTGTTCACGCGTTAGCAGTACGCCACGGCATCCGTTGCGCCCATCGGAACCCTCGTCGGCGTGTACGTGCCACGATGAGTCACGAACGTGAACAGCTCCTGCGAATCAGGATGCAGGGGCAACTGTCAGTATCCTCGGAATCAGTCCATGACAGAGAAGGCCACTGCTCCTTCGAGTCCACCAATCACGACCTCAAGCACTGGCATCGGTCACGGCATCGGCTCGGTTCGTTGACGCCACTGGTGTCAACTGTCATTCTGGGATCCGCCAACGGGTCCCAGTCTTGTTCGTTCTTGCGAACAATCCGAGGCGCTCACGCCCATCGCGAACGGCGATTCTTGTACACCAACCCGAACTCCAATAGCACGGTCGTGTGGCGGTCCAACAACTCACGATCATTCGGCGGGTAGCGACGCGGCTGCGCCTTCGTCGGCGTCGCGTCTGGCTTCAGTCGCACTTGCTTCGGTGCGACCTTCCCAGGCGGGTCGTGCCCGAACTGGACACGGAAGCAATCGGCTCGTAGCTAAAAGATTGCCTTCAGCTTCGTTCGACCCTCAACCTTGAGGCCCATTATGGATGCAATCTCAAACTTGCGTTCCAGGATCTTGATCAGGTCGCTCAGGACCTGCGGGTCCATCTTTGGCAACGCGGCTCGCGTCTCGTATCTCTCCACGTCATCCGCTTCTGCCGGCATTGCGTCGAGTGCTCACGGCAGACACGCTAGAAAGCCGTCGGCTCAAATTGGGGCTCGGTCCCAAGCTCGTCAGATCCCGCGAGCTCCCATTCGGGCTGAACGCCACGCGCGCGGGAAAGCAACTTGTCCGTGGAGTAGGATCTTCATGATCGGTCGGCCGACCGTGAGGTCCATCAGACAGTTTGACTATTCCACGTGACACAGCAAGGTCCGAAGCACCAGCGGTCCTGCTAACGGCGTCAACACGACTTCTCGGAACGTCGCCATGCCCCCCGATGAACACCTTGCCGCCGATCGGCATGATGGAACGCGGCTCAATCTCCACGACTGACACAGGTGTACCAGCTCGCTCGAGTGCGTCGAGGACACCACGCGCAACGAGCGACGTATCGGCGCCCGAGTACAGCAGCAAAGCTATCACTGCCAGTCCATCGACACTTGCATCAGTTGTGCCACGCTCCTTCGTGTCACTGGTCGTCGCCCCATCAGTACCCGGCGTCGATGCTTCTGCCACACGGCTCGCGTTTAGCTGTACCCCCCCCCCCCCCCCCCCCCCCCGGCTGCACATTCGGACAGTCTCGCACTTGGTGATCGGTAGGCTGGCATTTCAGACAGGCACCGCGAACGCGCGGTGTCGCCACAACAACGGCTAGACTGGCGTCACACGGCGTTCCGCCGCGTGTACCACCACGGTCACCGCAGCTGCATCCCCGGCCACCACCAGTGCCTGCGGCATTACCGTTGGCAGTTCTACCGCCGCCACATCCACCGCCTCCATGACTGCAATTACCACCGCGACCACCACTCTGCTGCTGGTGGCCACGGCCTCCACCGTCTTGCTGATTACCACCGCTCATTATCTGGACGGTGTGCTCCCACGTCATGAACCCCTTCATGAGCGCGGTGACCCAAGCACAGAACGGAACGACTTCATTCTTAAGGCGCTTGTTATCTTTGAGCATCAGGCGGGTGGCGACTGAGCTCCAGAAGCTGGCCGGAGCGAAAGCCTTCGCAAGGTATCCAACCAAACGGCTCTGCTCGTGCTCGAACCCCACGTCCGTGATGTTGAAGCGGTCCAGGATGACCTCTATGTCCGCTTGCAGCTTCATCATCCGACTCTCAGGCTCAGACCACTGAGTCTCCATGTCAAGCTTCTTCATTGCCTCGTCCACCAACGCATAGTCCACATAAGACGGCATGTTGGCTTGCTTGAAATACTGAATCCACTGGAACTCAGTGATCTCGTTCGGGGAGCACACGAACTCGTAGCGCGCGATCATACGCTTTGTTCGGCTTTCCACGCACGCACCAACCGGCATGGCGAACGTGCCACTCCGCTGTGTCTGCAGTGCGTTGATCGCAGCGAAATACGTCTCGTAGCGGCACATGAAATCCCGTCGATCTTCCATCGTATGTCCTTCAAAGCGCGGCGGCTGCGGAAGCACGAGCGCTGCTGACACGCGCAGCGATCCGTACACCGGACGCCTAGTCGCCATCTTCGGCGGCGGCCTCGAATGGATTCGGGATCTGCAACCGCAGACCCGGCGAACGCGGGGATGTCGGCGTCCCTGCGCTCGGCAGCTGCATCGCAGCGATCAACTAAGGTATCTCCATCAGCCATCTTGTCGCACGTAGACTTCATACGCGCAGTTCGATCCATAGCAACAGGCTTGGTTACAAAACCGAACTAAAGTCGGCTTGATCTGTCCGCGGGACAAACTTCTATAATTCCAAACTGTCGTTGAGCTTAAGCAAATTACATTTCTAAGCTAAGCGCTTCATGCCCTCTCCGGGACCGACGCGTAGCAGCCCCCCTGGGGACTGGCCCGTACGATCTTCTCGATTGGTCTCTAGCGTATACGGTGTATAGGAGATAACCAATGTCCGGCTTATCTGCTGGGTGTATAGTGTATACCGGCAGAATTATTAGGGAAATGTATTATATGCAGGGAATCAATAGATTATACGACACCTCTGTGAGTCTCCACGTTGTTCTTCCACGCCAACGCCCCCTAGTAATTATAATATAGTGGGGACAAGCTCCTTCGCTTGCTTTCATCTCGAAAGATGCTATCATCTGAGCAGACCAGTGATGAGGTGGCTCCCACGTTAGCACTTCCTAGCCGAGCCACTTCAGTTGAAATTTCACCAAATGAATGGGGTCGTGCTTAACGGTTCTACGCACGCTCAATTCATAGATGGATGGGTGTATTAATACACACTTACTGAAGACGAATTACCTAGATATATCCTCATCCGTTCTCATCAAAGTATTGTAGCGTGGGGCTCAAGTTGAAAGCCTTGCCCTCATTGCACTTTGGTAATGTAATGCTGAATGCATTTGACATTACCAGCTGGCACTAGCTTGCAGTTGCAGTTGCAGACACGAAGAAGTCTGTGTTCATTTGCACTTGCAAGTGAGCATTTAGGCAGAATAGTTAAGGCAGTTTTGCTGTAACCACCACACAATGTTCACTAACAGCCCGTTTTTCGACGTGCGAATATCAGAAGTAGAACGACGACAAGTGATTAATCTGGTTGATTTCTACGTCGAAGACTACATCGAGAAAAACGGGAAAACCGTTGTCGTCGACAAGCGAAGTGTGAAAAAATGACACTGGAAGCATGTCCAGTCCAAATATTATCCACGTGTATGTTGAGCGCGCTCGAAAGGGTCTGAATCGATGGGGTTTAGGTTTTATTCTCATTTCTATATTTTTTTCATTTTTCAAGAACGCCGTCTCTTCTCAGTGAGCACTCAAGTGACTCCAGACCCGTCAGCATAAGGTGGATGTTATCAAAACAGCGTGAAAACAGAGTCCATCTCTGAAGCAATGGTTCAACACCTGGAAGGCTACCGTCAGTCACGTCTGAGGCCATTGTTGCTTGCAGGGAATCATGCGCAGAATCTTGAAGTGCTATTGGAGCCGGCATATTATTTTTCGGGTCGTCTGCGGTCTGGTAAGGTGTCGGGTCAGGCTGACCTAGATCTAGACCCGCTGATAGATTGCGGCGAATATAAATTTGCGGCCGTGCCCGACCCATACCTGAAAAATAGCACTTCGCAACCTACCATACATATGCTGAACCTACCAATATATAATCGGAACCTGTCATTACCGGTAAGAACTGTTTACGTATCGGTTACCGTTTGCGTTTCACCATCCGTTTGCGTTTCACAAATCGTTTCCGTTTTAATCCCCCCAAAGTGATGTCGCTCCTGCTCTACGGCTGGGAGCGCCTCATTCATGAGCTCTCTGACGAACCTTTGGTGTCCCTGGTGAAGGAAGCGAAGGCCCGGCGGTATGCGCCCGTCTTCCAAATGTGAGCGACGAGGTGGAGGACCCAAACCGGCGCCAGTCTCGCCTGGCTGAGGATATCTCCTCGTTCATCACGGAGATGAAGGTCCTGCACCAGCAGGTGCACTTTGCTGTACGCTCTTGAGACAGTCGTTACGAGCCAAGGACATATTCTCCCTTCACTCCAGGGCTCACGGAGTGGAGCAAGACCCGCACAAGGACTACACCCCGCAGACCATTGCTGAAGTGACAGACCCCTTTCCAGACAGTATCCCGTGCAGCATGATTGTTGATTTGATGCAGGGGACACAGTTGAAAGTTTTTGCTGGCTGCTTCGACACTGCGGACAAGACCAAGGCAAAAGTGTTGGAACTACGCCCTGAAGATGCAGTTTTATTCCGTGGTGACCACATCCATTGCGGCATGGCTTACGAGGTGGACAACTACAGACTGCACTGCTATGTGACTGTTTCGGGTCCATGTTTCGAGCCGGATATCGTTGCAGGAGTCGACGAGAAGGTGTTACGTGCCAGTTCTGTGGGCATCGGGACACGGAGTCCAATGCGATTCGCCAGCACCGATTTTACTGCAAGCAGAATCCCAAGGCGGTCATGCGCACTAAGCCCGCTGAGAAAGGTAAGCGCAAATGTCCCCAGTGTGGAAGGGATTTCACAAGTCCTGGCGGATTTCGTACTCACCGCTTTCGCCATCCCAACTGCGTACCGGAACCAATTGAGACTTAGGCAGGTGTAGGGTGTAGTTTGCACTAACTGCTTTGAATGAAACGATAGGGACCAGTGCAACACACTTAATATCTAACAATTCTACACTGAAGCACTGCAAGAGGACAGAACAACACGAACCGAATGCAAGAAAGGAAAACGGTTGTATTGCAGAAGATTAAGCCAAAGTGAAACCGGAAAAGGAAAAAAGTCAAAACAAAATATCAACCTCAGTGAATACAAACCTCTCACACAGTCAATTCTGGTGGCACGACGTATATTCCGTGTGGTGGTGCGCGAGCTCTCTTGCACGCAATGTCCTCATGGAGTGCCACATAGCGGGAAGCGTGGTCTTCGATGACGCCAATGAATGTAGGAACGTTGGGGTGGCTCGTAAGGAAGCACCCATTCAGTTCGCGGTTGTACCGCTCCAGCGGGTTGTTGGTACGGTTGACCACAGTGCGCTGGATGTCACGGATGTTCCATAAGTGATGCGGGTACATCTCCAGCCAGGGCTTCCGGAAGTAGGCCCAAAACTCGTCCCATTTCGACTCCGAGTACTCCGTACCACGAACAACCAGAGCAGCCTTGAACTTGTCGATCACGTAGTTGATTCCGTGGGGATCAATACGGTCGTGCGGAATCACAGTGAGTGAGTCGAGGAATCCTCGCAGCATCATCCCGGATTCCGCTTCCGGCGGAATGTGAAGCTTGAACATCCTGCGTCGAACCGCTTGCTTGAAGGGGAAGAGGCAGCCGACAATGTCAGCATCGGGGAATTGGTCACCCACACCATTGATGAGATCTCGCTCGAAGTCGCAGGACACTGTTTCGACGTCCATGGTCATTCCGGTAGCTGCTTGCACGCAATGGAGCGTGTGTCAGTACGTCCACTCAGTCGCATTGGTCGTGAGACAATAAATGGTTGGAACGAAGCACTTGAAGCCACAGTCGTACACCATGATGCTGATGCACTGGTAGAACGGGATTGGGACGCAGTGAAACGTGCCGTCGATATAGAGCGCCGTCTGGTTGTACGACAGCAACCGAATCAACGAGGGATGACCCCAGCAGAGGACATGCTGGACCTCTCTATCGTCCACAAATGTGTAGTGGAACTGGAAGAATGTAGCATCACCTGACTTTGTCAACGACAGAGGTGGAACCTCAACCCGTCCGTAGATCATGGAGCCGAAGTGGCGGTTGCGTGTCCGGTACACACGGCTGATGACTTGGTCTCGTGTCTATCCATGAACCATTATCGCCGACGTAAACTGTTCACGGACCAGTTCCCAAATCTTGGTCAAAACAAGGTTCAGGTTTGCTAAAGCTAGAGCGACAACTTCAGCTTTCATGTCCTCGACAGCATCTTCAACCGCAGCAGCCAAGCCGTCCACCACAGTAGCTAGTGATGACTCCTCATCAGCGAGCGGTCTTCCACATGTGTGAACCACTGCATTTTGGTTGGAGCCATCTGGCATCACGTCTACATGGGCTTTGCACTTGGTACTTCAGTAGAAGCTGCAGTAGAAGGTAGTATTCCGGCCAGAAGAGTAGGCTTTTGTGTAGGCGTACCTCTCCCAGTTCACGGTGGCTTGAAGGGGCAGAGTTCTTAAGCGTCATCTATTTTGGGAATGATCCAAGAATTGCCATGAGAGTGGAGCTGGACAACACGCTCGCTGCAGACCAGTGAATTTAAACAGCCAATGCGATCCAACCGTCGAGTCGGAGAGCGTTAGGCACGGATCTGTGCTGTGGACAGCATGCCAACAGCACGTACAGTCCAGCCACTATACACTGTTAGTGTAAAGCGCGTCGTGCATCTAGCATTAGACAACAGCCAGCCGGGATAGATAGGGAGAACGGTAAATGTTGTCTCCGTACCTCCAATAGCTTATACCGAAAGGATACAAGGTAATTTAAACTGGAGATGTTCTTAGAGCATCTCCAGTCGGGTGATCTAAGCTATTTCTTATTGAGGGTTACTGGTTTTGGGTACTGTGTACCAGTTGTACCCATTAACCGGT
>LGSN01000808.1:0-45073 GCA_001314375.1 Phytophthora podocarpi | reverse complement strand
GCAGAGACTAACCAAAATGTCTCCGAAGAGGATTACGCAAAAGCTCATAACTGACGTCATCACCAACTACAATTCTACTTTTCATCGCTCCATCGGTATGACCCCCAACTAGGCCAAAGATAAAGTTATTGAAGAGGATTTAACCCATAACCAAGATGAAGCCGACAGGATTGAGATCGAGCTTGAATCAACACTAATGTTCTTTATCGATTAGCTAAACAAACGTTTGATAAGGAAGCCGCTCGATGGAGCAAAGCCGTCTACACCATTGTCGGTATGGATGGATATCGAGTTCAAATCAAGTCCAAAACGGACATACACTCTATAAGCCCCAAACGATGTGAAAATAGTGCCATCGAAAACAACTGATGCCCCAAGCAACAGGGGTGATATTTTAGAAGCCGAGAAGATCTTAGACCACAAAAAGATGCGATCGGGTAAGTATAAATACTTAGTCCAGTGGGTTGGTGATGAACTTGACTCCTGGGAGCCGCAAGATAATCTGCGATTGATCAACAAGAACAGGAGGTCAACTCTTGAGAAGGAGTACTGGGATTCAACAAAAAAATGAGCCATAATTATCTTGATAATAAATTTGATAGAGACATCCTCCGTAAGCTTTGACCCATGTATATTAATTTTACTATTTTTTCTAAGATTTGAGAAATTTATGACTTGATATATAGACACCAAATGTGCCCAAATTGTGTAGAGAAAGAATGTGAGCTTGCTAAGCTTCGGCGAAAGCTGTGGATTATTCAGGAAGTAAGCCGAATCAAGAATGAATTGCTGAATCTTGACGCAACCGCGAATTTCCGTAAGACGGTAGTAAATCGAAAGTATCGTCATGAATTGGAAGCAATATTTGGCGTTCCATTCCATTGCATCAAATACCGATAGCTCAGTCTCCTTAATGAGCGAAACCACATTTGTCATTCGTACTCTCCATTTCGACACGACTCAGTGTGCCGAGCTACTAGTAGAGAGTATTTATGAGTGCTCATTTTTTACGATTCACAGAATATAGGCAGAATGTTCCCTAATTTCACATCACTCGCTCAGAGAGAGCAAAAACGCCAGGAGCTACTTGGACGAGCTCAGCGACGTGTCAGGCAAGCTAAAGCCAAACGTGAGATGTATAAAGGCGCGTCATGGGCTACTAATATTTCAAATGGTATTACTACTGTGCCAAAAAGATCGCCTAAATCAACTCAGACTGATATATCAGTAGGTTCTGATGGTACCACACCTGAGGACTTAAAATAAGTCTGAGTGATGAAAACTCCCAGAAAAACCCTGAGGTCTCAACAGTGTAGCGACGCAGACTGCGTCATAGTGCTCCTGACCACTGCTGGACCAGGAAGGCACGCAACCGTGCCGGGAGCAATCAGATTGCTCTCACACTTGCACTTCAACCACACACATTCTGTTTGATTTTTGATTTCACTATACATAGTTCTACTTGCACTTCGTCCCGGTTCAACCGAACAGCGGTTCGTGCCAAACATATCGCACATTCAAGATTCAACCCAAGTACGATCAAGAATATTATATACTTAGTTTCTTATAGTTATGAGGACTGGACTAACTAGCTCTAGGTAGATAGCGAACCAGGATTCTCCGAACTTCCTAACCAATTCAATTCACTTTCCAATTTACCTTCTTCGGCTCAAGCAACACTTCAAGCCTCGCTTCGGGTCCTCGACTAGGACTCCTCGCCTCCAGCCTCTCCCCAGACAAGACCTCGCCTATACGACTCTTCGAGCTCCCGTGTGGATCATTGCTCTAGTCATCGCTCTTCCTATGCAGTGCAATCACCAGTCGTTACAAACTGACCCTGAAGTAAATGTTAGACCAGTGCTGGTAGATGCTGAGGTAGAAGCAAAGCCACCAGTAGTTGATGCTGATGTGTCAGCGAAACCTTCAGTACTTGATGTTGGTATCAGCAACACTCCTCTCATGACCGATGCTAAGGTTGGAGAAGATGCGGATGAGGATTTGTTCAGTGAAGGAAATGCTGAACAAGAGCAATCTAAGACTGCAGTTGCTCAGATATTTGAGGTTTATCCGATACTTGCAGACTTACGTATTCATCCTCTTGTTTCAAATGGGCGTCAGCTAACGAAATATTACATTGGAAAAGATGCGAAGACATATAGTGTTAAACTTAATAGAGTGCCATTAGCACCAAACATCGATTGGTCCGAGACATACGATCATATTAGTGAGGTTTTAACTAAAGATGTTCGATTCCTCGCATACATCACTGAAAAGGAGAAACGCAGCTGAATGGGAAAAGAGGATAAGCCTACTCCCTATCAGGTATGGCAGCGTATTGGGTCTAAGCTGAAAAGAGTTAATGTTTCAGAAGGAGATGTTGCAGATCGCACCAAGCAAAGACTTGAGGATAGTTTCCTCTTTGATAATTCAACATCCACAACGTCTGACCAGACTGATAGCAAGCTCAAAATGTTCTGGACTATTAGCAAAAATAAGGAAGTACTTGAATCGACTGGATTAAGAAAGAAAATTGTTCCAATTCTCATTGGTACGAGTATATCATCTCCTGTTGATACAGATGGGTATGTATGGGTCGATGGTAATTCAATTAGCGTCTTTGGTAAAGATAGTGATCGATCAAAGCCCGCTATCACTAAGAAAGTCAATTGGCCAATCACATTCCAATCGTTTGTCAATATGGTCAAAGTCAGAGGACTTGACTTGGTATTAATCGGTAAAAAGGATGAAGAATGGGTCGCGAAGAATTTCACACCAGGCGACGGGGAAGCTCAACATGGAGTAATGAGTGGGGTTGATGAAGATATGGACCCAAAGCTGACCAACGCTGACAACGGCGCCAAACGAATTCTAACTGATTATTACACGCAATTTCATGCTAAGGGCATTAAAATCCCTTTGCGTCTAAGACCAATAGTGGATGCAAAAGGCGAAGTTAAATATCATGCAACATACTATTTTAGTCAGCCATCAGACTCCCGTTCGTTAAATATCTTGAATGGAGAAGACAAACCGGTTTCCGGTGTAGCTTGGAAGGATATAATGAAGAGAATCAGGTGGATGGATACATTTTCAGCACTACTTAACGAAATTGAAGATTTAGACCGCTATCTTAAGGATATTGAATATCTATTCCCGTCAAATGATGAAGAAGCAGCTAAATTGGTGGAGGAGAAGAAACTGGACAAACAAACACGCAAAAATCTCGACGATAACCTTCAAATATTAAATGAGGCGATCCTGAAGTCTGCTCATGATATCAGGCGACAACGTATTGTGCAGTATGATCATGACGAGAATTTGCAAAAGCTCCACGACGACTCTGAGGCAGCTTTTCAAGCATACGGTGAGGCTCAGAAGCGATATGAGGAAGCTAAGGAGATTGTGAGAGGGTCAAATTCAAAATCTGCAAGATCAGCGTTGAAGGCGGTGACATCAGCGATGAAAGCTACAAAATCTGTACATCAAGCTAAGGCTAAGAGATATTATGACGCCCGTAAAGTATCTGGCAGTGGTATCAAGCGCAAACCAAAGGGTCGTGGGCTTAGAGGGGCGGGTGTAGCACCACTTGAAGGCGTCGTTAGACACGGTAGAACCTATCATCTCAATGAAATCCAGGGCTTGGCAACGCCAAGTGCTTATGTTTACCAACAGCTTGGTAGCAAGTACATTCGTCTTCCAGACCTTGATGCTAAGACACTCGTGATTGTGCAGCCCAATCGTCGGAAATGTGTGCCTAAATGTCATATCAGTGATAGTCTCCCAGCCATGATCAGAACCCTTGTATATAAGCAACATATTGATCAAGGTGCGTACGATAAGCTCAGCATTGACGATAAAAATGTGTTCAAGGAGATCCTTGCAATCACCAATCTCCAGTATAATTTCCATGACAAGCTTGATGACCCATTAGACTCTCTTAAAGCTGAATATGACAAGCTGAAGGGTGAGCTCGAGCTTGGTAATGATAACCCAAGCATCATTGAGCAGCTAAAACCATTAACGGTGGACATGTACAGCAACCGCTTGATTGGTGATAAAGAGTTCAAGGAAATTATTACACACTTAATTTAGCGAGCTAAATAAATCTTGGTTGAGCTGAAGCTCGAGCTGACAAGCTCCGTTTCTGCGATGCTTCACTTGCCGATTTTGTTTTGCTTGCGCCAATAAATCTTCGATTTAGTATAAACCAAATCAGAGATTTATTGCAATCGTAGATTGCTCATCATGTTTTTCTTTAATTCTCGCATTATTTCGAGTTCCGGTGGTAGCTATGGTGACAACAGCGATCTCAACGTCGCGAATCTCAAAGCTATCATGAAGACTCTAATCATTTATGAACGACCTCATCATACCCAAACAGCAGTATGGGCAACGGACCTCATTAAAGCTATGAAGAAGGTAGATGCTTCAACGCAAACTGAAGGTGAAAGAGTCTGGGCGTATCCTTCTAAGACGAAAAAAAGGATGTGAAAACATTTGCTATTTAAGCACTATTTCTTCGGGATGACTTCTTCTGCTTCTCACGATAGACTCGTATTTTTTTATCTCCGGTATGGATCGCCATTATAGCATTTTCCCCAGTATTAGCGTTACGAATGGGTACGTATGCATTATTACCAAGAGCTATGACTCCATCTCGCATTATAATTGAGCCAATCACTTGTCCAGTCTCGGGGTTAGTCAAATCCCGTTTTAAATCATTCTTGGACCACAACCCATCTCTACTATAGACTACCAAAGATATTTATTAGAAAACCAGTCCGCTTTGTTAGGTTCCCCAATTAATTATTTAATTGCTCGTAGATCATCTAATCCAGCTTTTAGTTCTTCGATTTCTGATACATTTCTTGTATCATCCGCCTGTTATACACGCTAATACGAGTATAATTGACATGCAATTTGACTTTTTTTAGGCTCTAGCCACGGATCACACGATTCTTCTAAATTTGGATCGGGATCAGGTGTTTGCGAAGTCAGATCAATGAAACCACGATTGAGTAGATCTTGCGCTATTACTCCAAGCTCTGGATTTGCGTCAGGTTTTGCTTTCCATCGATAGCTCTTAACACGAACCCCGTCGTATAATCCCCTCACTCGTGCGATTGGAACATCCTTAATATCTTGCTTCAATCGACGATCAGACTGCATCACGATCGCTTCGCATCCAACATAGCCAGCGAAAATAGCTTCCATGTTAGTGTATGTAATAGGTCCTAAGGCGCTCTCTGTTACCCCGGAATCTGTTCGGAGGCGATAGACGTTAAAGCCGCCTACTCCCCATGTAAATGAGCTTTGAATGGTACAGTGGAGCCCAGCTGCAGGAGAAATAGTCCCAATGCCTAGTCGTCAGTTGTTAAGTAAAATCATATTGGTCGAATCATTAGTGCCAAATCGGAGGTCATTTGGAGTTTTGTTTCCTATCCATGTAGCATTAGAAGAAGTGCTTCTACTCCCATTATTGACCTCAATTTGGAACTCAACATGGGTTGTGTTGCTTCCCGTGAATCGAAGCATGCGTGTATAGCTACCATCTACGTAACTTGTCCCAGACCCCTTTATACTGAGATATTCAGTGGTTGGAGTATTATTGACCCCAAGCTCCGTTAAGGACCTACAGTGGTAATCGATGACTGGTTGCCATAGGCTAAAAACCCATTAATAACACCTGAAACCGTGATATTACCTGTCGTTGTTATGCTCGTAGCTGTTATACGATTAACTCCAGTTATTGAACCTGTCGTTGTAAAACTCAGATTTCCAGCTAGGCTCAGAACATTTAGAACGCCAGTACTAGTGATATTAGGCTGAGCCGCTGTCTGAAGCGTTCCAGTAATATTAGTTGCAGTTAGCGAAGTGAGCGCTTCAAGCGAAGTGATATTAGGCTGAGAAGCCGTTTGGAGCGTACCGGTGATTGAAGTGGCTGATAATGAATTCAAACCACTCAAAGATCGAGAAGCGCCTGTAAATGCAAGATTACCACCAATTGTAAGGCCAGTTAATGTTCCAACACTTGTAATAGTAGGCTGAGCTGCTGTCTGAAGGGTACCAGTGATGCTTGTAACCGTCAAGCTTGTGATAGTACCTATAGCTCCCGAACCGTCTAGAACCAGAGCCTTGCTGAGAGCGGCAGCTCCAGGCGTGATTCCCACTACGTATGAGGGTAATGCGGAGATGCTGGACCCATTCACAGTTAAGCTGGAGCAACAGACTGCACCGAGACCGCTTAGTCCACTGTCGCCCCTACGACAAGGGCAACACCAGGTGTTGCCGTACCAGGAGTAATACCACTGATGTATGTCAAGCGATAGTCATTTTTATCGAGATTTCATGTCTGCGCATATTCGAAAGGCAGAAAGCCACTAGCATCCAACGTTAGGTAGAATGCAGGGTGTAGAGTGTTGATGTAAATATTGGCTGAGGATATGAGAAACCAGAGCTCATGTTTGTTTATCTCGAGCTATATAGATCCAGCTATTTTCACACACGATCATGAGCGCTATTCCAGATTTTGGGGCTTCCATCCCGTAAAAGTTCAAAACCGCCTCAATGGGTGATTTCCCTGCCTTGGCCATCAAGGCACTTTTCAGAATGGTCGTATTAGGACCCAGTTTTAGTGGTAAGAACAACCTCTGTATGTTCATCCTCAAGCATTCTCCTCACGTATTCGCTCATCTAACAATTATTGCTCGTAATCTTCACCAAGAACTGTACGAGTATCTTCGCGATAAGCTGGATGGCTTCATCACTTTTGCTAACCCAGATACTCCTCCGACTGTCGATCAAGTACGTCGTACTCCACTAAACTCGAATAAACCTGAGCTTGTCATCATAGATGACTACAGCAACGATAAGCTACTTCAAAAGAATATGTTCTCACACTATTTTACTCGGGGTCGCCAATTCAAGCTATCGACCATCTTCTTGAGCCACAGCTACTTCGCTACAGACAAAATGATTTGTTTAAATTCAGAATATGTAGCAATCCTAAAGGCCAACTCAAAGCGTGATTTGCAGATGGTTGTTAAAGACTTCAATATCAAGGGTGTAGATGATCGCTCGATTGTCTATTACTACAATAAAGCTACGGAACGTAAAGGTCAGATGCTCTTTATTGACTCTGTAAAGGGTCAGATCCGCTTTAACTTCGACAGACCAATCGTGATTGATGTCTAATTCGAATTTATCAATCAGAAATACGCTTAGCATCATATACTATTAGGATGGCGAGCTTTTTGAAAATCGACAGTACCAATCTAATCCAGGATGGATATAATTCCACATGGAAGTGCTCGTTTCCTGGTTCGGCTGCTGACTTCCGCGATGTTGTTTGCGCTGTACAATCGATTACGATGTATAACAGCGAGTATAATATTGATTCAGTAAGAGGATGAAATCCTCTTGTGCCTCAACTCTCCCGCTTCACTGACGAACTGGATCGGACGCGAGCAGGACGACCAAGACGGAGACAGCAGCGAGACGACCAAGATGACGAAGAAGATGAAGCCAGCGGCGTAGGACACGGAGCGAAGCGACGCACCCCGAAGCAGCAACTAACGGACCGACCCGCAGAAAGATCGTGTCGCAAGCAAAGGGCGTGGCGAGGAGAGATGATACGGACAGCAGCACAGCGATGGAGCAAGAGCGAAGGCAGGACAACGCAGACGAGCAATGAGCGGCTGTTCGCCCGCGCGAACAGTCGCAGAAGGAATCAGGCCGAGTGGCCAGTGCATGTGTAGGTTAGATAGCAGCGCTCAGTTTCAGATTTGCAGCGAGGCACACAACAGCCAGCAGCACAGTAACGTCGCCACATCGGTCTGGTGTGTGCGACGCAGCAGCGACAAATACAACACAAGCAGCAGTGCAACGCAGAGGATCAGTCAGTCGAGTCATTGCAAGGTGAGAGTTCGTGGTGTGCAGAGAGACGGTATCAGCAGCCCGGAACGCAGGGGTGCGCTTGTGTCTAAGAGAGGGCTAACAGCCCCGGTATCATAGCCCCCGACGCAACACCCATGGCGGCTTGGTTTAGATCCACGAACCCCCGCATATCTGCTCGGCACCAGGAAAGCGACCGCCAACCGTCGTGCGTGTGCTACATTTTAGGGTAGTTGTAGCTAGAGGCGGTTGACAGTCGTTGCCACCGGTCACCGTCCTCTGATCAAGGGCAGGCCCGGCGTGACGTGCAGGTGTGGCAAGGGCAAGGCGGACGCTTACTATTCCTTCCAGTTCCAGAACACATCATTCAAAGTAGAAGTACCAACTGCAGCTACTACTTCTACCATTAGTATCAATCTGGTTGATGGTATTTACGGATATGACGACATCAACCGAAGCATCCAGGCTACGCTCGTCAATGCTGGAGCGTATTTGATCGATTCATCCGGAAACAACGTATTCTACATCAAAATTAGTGAAAACAGTGTCTATTACGCCTGTCAGGTTGATTTCTCACCAACGCCAACGAGTCTTCCAGCTGGATATACAAGACCTGCTACTCTACTGGTGGCACGGGTTTGCCAACTACTACTCGCGTACCACGAATCATAATCGATAACGCTGAATTTGGAAAGGTATTAGGCTTGACTGCGGGGACGTACCCATCGGGTTCTGCTACAGTTGCCAGCGCTCAGCTATCAAACATTATTCCACAGATTCACCCCACGAATTCATACCTCGTTCGTTGTGATTTGATCAAAATGAGTACGTCGCATCTGGTGATATTGTTAACGCATTTGATAGAGGTGATGCTGAAATTGGTAAATTAATGTCATACAAGCCCAGTCAGTATGCGTGGATGAACTGCCACAATGGTTCGAGGTCAACGATTACTGTAAGTATCTACAACCAAAACGATAAGAAGGTAATTTTCCGTGATACTTCAGTATCAATCATGCTCTTGCTGAGACCAAAAACATAAGTTGAGCGTGTTATTTTTATCTTACAAACGGAAGGAGCCTCCCTTCTTTCGCATAGTTCGAATTTTAGCCAAATGGTCCTTGGCTTCTTGCGACCCCTTAGCAAATCTTCTACCCTTTTTAGCTGAAACTCCAACGCCATATCGACGACATATCTCTCCTCTAATTGACTTGATTAAATTTTCGTGCTCAGGCTTGCTTGCCTTGGAAAGGAAGTACTTCTTGCCAGCATCGACTGCATCTGTTAGAACACCCTTACGTTTAGCATAGGATAGGGCTTGCTTTGCAGCCTTCTTCACATCCGCTACTGAAACGCGCCCACCTTCCTTATCACTGTCGCTATCATAAACTCCGATGCCAGTCATAGAACGAACGGCTGCTCTGGCGGGAATGGATGGTTGAGGAGCTCCGAGTGCGGTTGCAAGGGCGGGGACAGCTGTGTCAGCAGCCTTGGAGAGTAAACCAGAGTCCTTAGCGAATTTGAAGGCGGATTTGATGCCGCCCCATACCTTGCTCCAGATAGAACCTCCTTGCGCCTTCTTGTATCCCTTTTTGACTTCGTGTCGGGTGATGTCAAGTCTGACACCGCGACCTGCCTTGCGAGCCTTGATAGCCTTCTCATATGAAGCTGGATGCAAATGAATAACTGAGCCATTACCCTTGAGTTCACCAGCCGTCAAACTTAGCATACCAGTCGTGGAAGCTTTGGTCAGCTTGGGGCTGGAATATCACTGGAAACCGTTAATTCACGATACGTGATTAATCTATATGAATTGGATTAAATAATAGTCAAATTTAAATCTTTCATCTTNGCTGTCCAATGCCCTACATCAAGACTTGGTGGTCTAAGTAGAATTAAGAAGGAACTTTCTTTGGAAGCGGCTTCGTAATTTCACTGAACTCGAATATATCATCCAAGTGAACTCCTAATCGCTCAGCGAGTTCAATCAGATCGTGATCACTCGTGATGGATTTGATGAGTTCAGCCATAATATTTATATTTAACGAGGAGAAGTATATTAGAAACCATATAGATTCAACGATGAGTGAAACTCAACTATCTGACCAGTNACAGCCTTCAATACGTTGAAAAGCATGGTGCTGAGTCTTTCCTCTTCCCAGATGCGGCGCAGTATGCACTATATGCGGCTGATATCGATAATAACAGTGGTGAGTACTCGAACAACACCGCCTTCTCCAGTGCATTTGGCGCATCCGCTGCACCTGGTGGTGCCTCTATTGCCAACGATGGATTCGTAAAGCGTCTTCTATCAAATCCTCCCACAGCGGCCGCTGATTTTACGTCGGCTTGGCCTTCGGTTGGTGCTGGTGCTGCTTCTACCACTATCTCGAACCAGCCTTCACGCGGCGCGTTCGTGGCTGGTGCAAGTGGTAATGCTGGTGCTGTCATGGGTACGTGGAACTACATGCTGAAAATCAAGTTGACCGATTTGCACCCGATTTCCCGTGAACTGGATTTGATGGCTAATCCCCAGATTCGCCTGCGTTTCCGCGTAAATCAGGGAACTGCTGTAATCACCACGGATACTTCGACGAAGATGAAGCTTGCGAGTACGACTCTTGCCAGTGGTACCACTTGCCCTATCATGGTTGCCAGTTCTGCTACTGGTAATCCGATGGCTGGCATACTTACTACAGCTGGTGCTGGCACAATCAGCGTCGCTTGGGGTGCTGTCGTTAAAGCACTTGAACCCACCATTGATGGAACTTACATGCCTTTCACTACTGCCCGTCTCTATGTACCTTTTGTACATCTGGAGAGCCCTCAGACTATCATTTCTAAGCCTGTCAAGAAGGTGCGATACAACGACTGCTATGTTCAGTGGTTCTATCAGCGAGCTGGTACTGGTAAGCAGTCGACACAGCTCAACGCCGCTTTCGATCTCCAACTATCGGCTTCTGTCAAAAATGCAAAGTATGTTATTCTCCTACCGTTTGCTGAGCAAACTGGTAGCCTTAAGGACACTGCTGTGCAGGAGTTCCAGAGCCCCTTTGATAGCGCCCCTTGGACGGTTCAGCCGGGTTCGCCCATTCGCAACTTCAACGTCCGCATTGGTTCGACCCAGGTATTTGACATCAGTCATGACTATGATTTCCACCACTTTACTAATGAGGTTGTTAAGATTGGTGCCATTAACGGTGATCTAACTCCCGAGCTTGTTAATGGTTTGCTTGACTACCAAACTTGGTCTCTTACCAATCGTATGCTCATTGCTGATGTTAGTCGTCTAACTGAGCGTGATGTACCCCAGGCGATTCATGTTCAGGGTGTAAATGCCGGTTGTCAGGGTGTAAATATGCTGGTTCTCGTCATTAGTGAGCAGGAGCTAAGCTATGGTCGTCTAACTGGTGAAGTACTCGAATTTAGCACTGCATAAGCTAATAATTTAATATAATTTTGATAAAGTCTATTAGCTATCTATATAGATACCATGTCCACAACTATTTCATTCGGCAAGCACAAAGTCTCCACTATTCAGGAGGTATTTGATAAGGATCCCAGCTACTGTCGCTGGCTTCGTAATCAAAAGATGTTGATTGAAGATCCTGATTCTGATATTGCTAAATTTCTCGCGAGTAAGTTCACAAATGGATATGACTGATCATACCTACTCAATTTTGGCACGTACAAAGGTAAATCAGTGAAGCAAGTATTTGCACATGATGAGCAATATTTACGGTGGTTGCGTGCTTCCAAGTCGCTATTGAAAAGGCACCAAAATTGTGCGCTGCTATTGACGAGTTGTTTGAAAACTAACTGATCAGGGGGTTTTTTCGTTTATAGTACAGGTTATAGGTAATTTTCCTACCTTTAGCTTATGTGGTTAGGCGTTATGCAACGGATACCTCCTTGCGCTCGCAGCTGGTCCAGCGGTCGCGTCGTTGAAAACAACAGGGAGCGGCTACACCTATCCTCCTTTATAAATTACCGTAAGAAAAAAAACTGCCGGTGTAATGTACCAGTATATACTACTGAGGCACCTGTGTGTCCATGAGCTTCGCGCCGACAGGCAGGTCGTCGAAGAAGTCGCTGATCACCATCTTGTGTTCCTCGACAACGGGCGATTCCTCTGTTTCCATTGCTTCCTCTTCTTCTTCATGCTCGGCAGTCATCGGTTCGTCCTCATGCTGGGCAGTTTGTGGGCGAGACAAGAACAGAAGACGCATCGATGGATAGCGCTTGTCGAAGCCTCCCATGAACTCCTCTTCATCCGCCAGAGAGTCCAGCCACGAGAACGGCGACACAAAATCCCAGTTCGAACGGAGCATCGTGACCGCGACTTGATTGCTCCAGTGCGTTTTGGCAACTGGCAGACATTAAAAGAGTTCTCACAACTGAGACCAGACGCTGGCAGCTTCAATGCTGGTTGGTTTTTGACAATGCAGTTGAAGCCCCTTCCCGAACGAAGCTTGCTTTCAAATAAAATTTGTCGTTAGGTCCCCTGCATGTTCATCCTTCCATTTTCCTAACGTGTAGATTGATATAACTCCGTACAGAGTTTTCATGTTGCTGGTGCGAACTGACGCGGCTTCGGGCGCCACTGCATATCGCCCTTGGTCAGCGGCCGGATGAGCTTCACAATTGGGCCATCCACAAGGTTCTCCTCGTCCGGAAGATACAATACCAGCGTGTTGTCCACGTCCAGCTTGCCCCAAAGTTTCTGCCCAGATGCCACGATCTGCACGAGGTGCATCTTCTTCTCCTTGTCCCATTGCAACACGCGTGCGCGTTGCCACTCATCCTGCGTCTTGGCTAAATAGTCCACGATAGCTCCAATCACATGTCTTCCCTTCGGGAACTCGGGCAGACCCAGTTGCTCCTCGCTCGAAGATTGAGCTGGCGGCGGAAAAACAATCGGCCTCTGCGTGTTCATACCCTGAACGACCATAGCGGGTGGGGCGTAAGCGTTTGCGGTAATCTTGGCTCCCGTGAATGTCTTGAGGTCAATATCACTTGGAGTAGTAGAAGCTGCCGAAAAGGGTGCCAGCCCGAAGTGTAGTGTAGCCGTAGCGCCTAGCAATTGTTGTTTGCAGTGCAGGTACGGAGTCGATTCGAGCACGAAGGCGTAGCGCTCGGAGTCACTGTAGTGTGACGAGTCAACTTCATCATCATCGAAGTCTTCGTCGATAGAGTACTCGCTCATAATCTCCTCCACCAGATCCTCATCGCTGATCCAGCGCTTCGCCCCTGGGATGCGCGACGTAGGCAAGTGCTTGTCGCAGTACACGCCGAGCAAGTTGCCTTCGTTGCCGATCATGAGTCCGGCGTCGGCTGCGCACTGCGGGTGAACGCCCACATTGCAGCTCTCCGCCTCGCAAATGACTGAGGCGCCACCACGCTTGCGGCAGATAGCGCACAGGTACCTGAATCTGCCGTTCTCGATCTCGTCGAAGCCGTCCACCGGTTCCATACTGGGCACGTCTCTCATGACGAGCTCCGGGATGGCCAGAGCACAGAGAACATGCACCCACTTCTGCTCGTCACTTGCGGATGACTCGGGCGTGGCCAGAGGCTTCAGCGGCCCGCCGTACTGCATGCAGACAGCGCACACGAGCTGCTTGCCGAGCAGACACGACGGACAGCTCCATGGGCCGTCGTCCTGCTCCCTCATGACCACGCCAAAGCACTCCTCGTGCACTCTCACAGGACACGCGTCGTTGCTACAGTAGAGTACGCGGCCGCAGGACCACATACCCTCGCAGATGCTGCAGTTCTCCTTAGGCACAAAGTGCGGCACGTAGCAGTCGTCCACGTACTGGCGCAGCTGGCGCAGTAGTTCGTCGTCCGCGTGGTCCAGGCGGAAGCCGCACTGCAGCTGGATGGCGGCAGGCTCTTCTTTGTCGGGCATACTCAGTCCTTGCTGTTGCTGCTGCGCCTCCCAGGGCAGCACGCGCTGCTCGTGCGGCAGCAGCTCGCGCATCTCGAGCACTTTGACGTAGTTGCGGATGAGCAGCAGCACGCCTGGAAGGTCGGGCGGCGCCAGGTTGGATATGTCCACCGCCAGCTGCCGCCGTTGGTCCCACGTCGGGTGCGTCGGGAACGCGCGGTTCACGCCCGAGGACGCGGCGTCGCTCTCGCCCTCGTACAGCTCGTCGTCCGCCATTATTATTTGGGGGTTGTTCTTGGCCAAGAGAACTGTGTTGGACCACACCAATTAAATAGGCTGTATGCCGTTCCAGAGTTCTGTGTTTTTGCAATCGAGCCAGAGGGGGGAGAGGGCGAGATCAGACCATCAAGGCCATAGACTCAGAGTCACTTCGGCAGTTCGGCACTATCCAGCGCAGCGTCGTGGACGAACGACTGTAGTGGCGTCAGATAACACGCGAGTGCAGGTGCAGGGCGGAAGAAGCCAACCTGAGACGACCCCACGAAAAAGTGCACCTTCACTTTGGCGCGCGTTCGGTCGTGCGTAGCAGCAGCAGCAGCAAGTGAGACATAACGTTACCGGAAGATATCGCCGTGTTGTGCGGAGCTGAGACTCGCCGCATACACCTCGCGCTTCGTCTCGCCAGCCAGTTTCTGTTCTACTACGCGCAGAGCACATCGAGTTGGCGGTTCCGCTCGTTTATCTAGCACACACCAGCAGAGACACACAAACGACAACGACAATGAGCTCTCCCGTTGAAGCGCCCACGTCCGACAACGGCGCGCTGGTCAAGGAGCTCAACGCGCTCGTGGAGAGCACCAACTTCGACGACAAGATCTGCCTCGAGGACTTCACGCTCATCCGCGTGATCGGCAAGGGCTCCTTCGGCAAGGTGACGCTCGTCCGCAAGAAGAACAACAGCAAGGTCTTCGCCATGAAGATCTTGACCAAGTCTCACCTGCTCAAACGCAAACAGGTGGAGCACACTAAGACAGAGCGCCGCGTGCTCAGTGTGGCCAGCCACCCGTTCATTGTGGGGCTGCACTACGCCTTCCAGACCGAGGCCAAACTCTACTTCGTCCTGGACTACTGCCCCGGGGGAGAACTCTTCTTCCACCTCTCGCGCATGGGCAAGTTCGACGAGGAGATGGCGCGCTTCTACGCCGCGGAGCTCGTGGTGGCGCTCGAGCACCTGCACTCGCTCGGCGTCGTCTATCGCGACCTCAAGCCCGAGAACATTCTGCTCGACGAGTTGGGCCACATCAAGCTGGCGGACTTCGGACTGGCCAAGGACGAGGTGACGGAGATCGATAGCGGCGCCACGTCGCTGTGTGGTACGCCCGAGTATCTGGCACCGGAAGTGCTGGCACGCAAGGGCCACGGCACGGCTGTGGACTGGTGGGGACTGGGCATGGTGCTGTACGAGATGCTGACAGGTTTGCCTCCATGGTACACACGCAACCGCCAGGAGCTGTTCGCGCGCATTCGCGAGGCCCCGCTGGAGATCCCGAACTACCTGAGTCGTGACGCGGCGTCGCTCATCCAGTCACTACTGCACCGCGAACCCGAGAAGCGTCTGGGCAGCCGCGGCGCTAGCGACGTGAAAGCACACCGTTTCTTCCGCACTATGGACTGGGACGGTCTGCTGTGGGCCGAACCTCCCTTCAAGCCGTCCGACCCACAGTCCAAGGAGGAAGGAGACACGTCCAACTTCGACAGAGAGTTCACGGAGCTGCCCGTTAGCGGCACGCCACTGAGCAAATCTGCGGGCGGCTCTGGGCTGCCGAAGAGCATGTTCACAGGCTTTACATACGAGGCGCCGACGCTGTCGTTCGGCTCCAACACATCCCAATCGAAGGTCGATGTGTCCTCCACCCCGTATATTTAGGTAAAGCAAGACGAAGAGCTGTCGCTGCTGCCAAGGCCAATGCTGGTGAGCTGCTGGGATGCATTGGGCGCTTCGGGTGGTTTGTGGATGAGAGCACTGTGCATGTTGTTTATGGGCGTCCTACCGAGGACACGCGACCCCAGCCGCTGGCTGGAGAACGAGTGAGTACACAAAGCTGAGAAAGACCGACAGCAGGTAAGGCCAGCAGGCAGCAAGCGAAGCTGCAGGAAGTACAGGCGCGTTTTGGATCGAGCGTGTTGGCACAGATGCGCCTTAAAGCAGGTTGGCAAGGCAGGATATTCCCTTTAATAAATAGAGCGTTAGAAAATGCAAGTGACGCATGTACACAGCTCGCAGCACCAAGGGCCTTGGCAAGGCCACATTGCACACACATATTCACAGCACTGCACTCGACTGGCAAACTACCACAACCATACAAACGTCAAGTCATTCGTACGCCCTCGCCATTGGCTGGCGGGTATTCATTCGCATTTTTTTTTTACTCAGGACACCAGCGACATGGCAGCGACTGCCCCTGCCTTCGACTCGTGCGGCGTGCGCGTGGCCCAGGACCCCGTCAAGGGACAGGTGGTGTTCAGCGAGCGTAGCTTCCAGCCCGGCCAAGTGATTTTCAGCGAGCAGGCGTTCGTGGCGGCCCCGTGGAGCACGGATTTGTGCGGCGGATGCGAGGAGCTCCGCTCGGCTGCGGCCGCCGCCTCTAGCAACGCGTCGATGAACCCTCGTCATCGCTGTCATTGCGAGCGCACCGGCTCGTCCAAGAACATGTACTCGCCGCGGCTGCAAGACAACGTGGGACGTCGCAACGTGGTGGTGGATATCATGAAGACCGTCGACGGCATCGAGGAGGTGGACCGGGCGCGCTGCGTCCTCAAGTGCCTGGCGATTTACGAGCGCGATGCACACGGTCTGGACGAAGTGCTGGGACTGACTTGTACGGGGCAGCAGCGTGCTATGAATGCAGCCTTGCAACTGCGTCGTCAGCTGCCGGACATCTTCCCCGCGGGCTTCTCGGACCAGCAGATGGCTACGCTCATCGGCGTCCTCAACACCAACTCGCACGAGCTGGAAAACCTAGGAGGATCTGGATTGTTCCTGTCGGCGTGCCGCATGGAGCACAACTGCTTGCCCAACTGCAGCTTCACGACGTTCGACTCGACGCTGTGGATGACCGCTATCCGCCCCATCGCACCTGGAGACGCACTGTCCATCGACTACGGTAACTTCTTCTACCGCCCGACACCAGAGCGCCAGGAATCTCTGCTCAAGTCGTACGGTTTTGTCTGCACGTGCGAAGCCTGTGTCTCGATGTCGGACCCCACGCGCGCTGTCCGCTGCCTGTCTGGACACTGTCCTCAGGGAGTCATGCTGCCTTGCCCTGTGCGGACCAACGCTGCCAGCAGCAGCATTGGACCGAACCAACTGCAGTTTGAGTGGCGCTGCCAGACGTGCAGTAAGATCGCGGATGCCGCGGTGCACACGCGGATCTTGGCGGCGGAGCAGGAGCTGATGGAGAACGGTTTCCCGGAGAGTTTCGACGAGGTGGACGCCGTGGTGCGCCGCGGCGTGCTACACGAGCGTCACTACCTCCTGTTCTGGGCGCTGGACAACATCGGCTGCGAGGCCGCTGCCATGACTGCTTTCCAGGCCGAGGCGCAGATGGCACATCACCGCCGAGCGCTGGCTCAGGTCTGGGAGCGCATCATCGCTTACATGAACGTGGTGGTGCCGACGGCTCACCACGAGAAGACCATCTACTACGACAACCTGGCGCAGGTCCAAGTGGTGCTCGGCGATCTCCCTGCGGTCAGCCAAGCGTACGCGCGTGCGCACGAAATTTCGTGTCTGGTCAGCGGCACGGACTGCTTCCCGACGCGCAAACTGCAGCGTCTGACGGAGAAGCCCCCGCAGACGGCCGAGGAGCTGCGGCAGCTGTATGCGGCCGAGGCGCAGCACCGCCAGCGCCCTGCCAGCGAGGCTGACGACGAGGACATGAGTGACGACTGATCAAGACGCCGAGGTTAGATTTTTTTTAGTAGCTGATAGGGATTTGCCCGCGTTAACACTGTAGCATTCGCAGTGCAACGAGGCCACTTTGTAAGTATTCATTGCAGCACCAGCAGCGACGAACAGCACAGCAGCACCTTGATAACCCAGCCAGCCCGCAGCAGTCGTCTACAGCGAGGAAGAACTTCCGCCGAGGACAGCCGCGAGGATTCATCGCGAAGTTCGGATAGAGTTTCTCCCGCTCACGCAGCGCTCCAGGTACATGTAGCAAGCAACAAGAGCCTGTTGCCTACATATCCTGGCGGTGCCAACAGGCAGGATGACTCAACGCCTTGCTTCGCTGAAGTGAACAAGTTCAGACAAGTCCAGTCAGCTTGAAGCACCTTCGTCGCATTGATCTCGTTGGGGAGTTTGGTACAGTGTACCAGAGCAGACGCTGTGGCAGGATCAGATGAGTTGCAGACCACGGCGTTGCCTGCGTCTGGCCGTCTGGAGGCCACTTCTTTCCAAATTGCGCACCCACTTGCAGGCCCACATTTCGCTTGGCACGGAATTCCACGGCAAATTGCCGTGCCGCTGCTGTATCTCAGCTGAGAGGGAGGCGTTCGTGGCATCTCCAAGTCGGAGTCCGACAGCATGCGGATTGATCCACGTGAAGGCTTCACTGAAGGCACGGTTGTATTAGAGCCGTGAAAGCTTGACGCAAGCGAATCTGCTCGACGTGAATCACGTAGGCGGCCAAAAGGTGTCGCAACGTTCGTCATACAAATTGCAAGTCAAAGGTAGGGAAATCCGCCTATATGTCACTGTCAGGGCCGATACCGTGATACCTGATAATAGTCTTTGCAGCAAATGTTTGTACGAACCATAATTTTACATCATATTAAGCTATATTTTTGAGACAGACTTACAAATCCTTTATCACTCTAAAGTTTTGTAACTTGATATTATTGTGACATCGTATATCCACTTATTTCCGTCGTATTCATTTTCAGGATTGTTGCCCGTCTCCATGACCCGTCTCTGCTCTGACAAGCATCCTGTGTCTCTTTCATCCCTCGCTTCAGTGCCCGGTGGATAGGGGCTCCCCCTATGACATCATTTCGATATTAGAGCCCAACGGAGCATGTTGCTGTTCGCGGCCATCAGTCTCGCGATCGCGACGCCGTGCTTCCGCGCGTGGCTCGAGGCGTTGTTCGCCGAGCTCACCATCATCTTCTTCACGTACCTTGGCCTGGTGTCAGCCGGCCTGACCTTCGTCCTGCTGCTGGCGCTCGTCTTCCACGGACGCCGCTTCTTGCGCAGTCGTCGGATCGCCAAGCGACAGCCGCAGGCTGCGGCCAGTGAGGATGAAGAAGAAGCCCAAGCCCAAGCTTCCGCCCCCGCAGCCAAGACGGCGCTCGCCTGCGTCCGGTGGAAGCGCAGCACCAAGCGGCGCGCGCTCATGCTGCGCGTCAAGAGCACGACCAGCGAGATCGCAGGCAGCGGCTTCTACCCGCCGCAGCTTTGGACATCGTCACTCTTCGCGCTTGCCATGCTGCCCATCATCAACAGTGTCGTGGTAGGGGGAGGAGGTGGGGCTCAGTCTCCGTCCAACCTCCGTGGCCTCAAGAGTGAGACGGCGGCCGCCGCTCAGACGGCTTTTGACGCCGACGCCACGGCGCTCATCGCGCTGCAGCAGCAGCTGACGGCCTGCAAATACTCGGGAGGAGACGATTGTCTCAACGACGTGACGATCATCTCAGTGCTGGGAGACTATCGACAGGCGGCTGGATACTGCGCGGCATTCGATGCTGCCTATGTGAACGTGACAGCGGGGGCGGCGGTGCCGGCCCAGTACTTCCCCATCGGAGTGAAGGAGGCCAACGCGCAGGGCTTTGCCAACAACTTCTCGGCGTGGTCGGTGACCAACCAGGAGAAGTTCCAGACGGACTGCCCGCTGCTGTATAACGAGACGGTGATTGGGGAAGGAGAGGAGCTACTGTGCTGCACGGAGACTCAGTACGAGATGCTGAGTCTGCAGGTCCGAGAACTACCAGGACAGTGCTCGTCCTGCAAGGAGAACCTTCGCAACTTGTGGTGCCAGTTCACCTGCCACCCGAGCAACAGTTTGTTTCTGGACGTGACGCAGGTGCGGCTTATGGAGGGAGACGTGGATCATGCGGACGAGGTCTTCCCTGCGATCGAAGAGGCCACGTACTTCGTGGGCAGCGACATGGTGCGCGACCTGCACGACTTCTGCGAGGCCGACACGGGGTTTATGCCGCTGGTGTGCGGCATGAACGAGGACAACTGCTCGACGACAGGTTCAGCCATGTTGGAGTACCTTGGCGCGTACAGCTTTGGCGGTGTGGGATCACCGTCGCAGGTTAACTTCACTACGCTGGAGCAACTCTCGGCGGCTGAACAAGAAGAGAAGATTTGTGTGTGTGGCAGTACAAACACGACTGGCTGCTTCTCGCCGATGGATACGCGACTTGAATCGTGTGTGGATACGTGCGGCTCATTGTGTGCTGTGAATGCTGATGATAGCCGTCAGTACGAAGCGGCCTGCTACGCTACTGACAGCACCTCGGTGTCAGATGATTTGAGCACAGTCACTTCCAACAGCACAGGCACCAGCAGCAGTTCTAGCTCTGCGAGCAAAATTGAATCCTTGCTGTCGGATTTGTCGTCCCGTGCTGAAGGTAGCAGCTTTGCGGTGCTGAATTACGTTTTAGCTGTGCTCGCATTCTTTGCGGCTACAGCACTGGCGCTCGGCTTTGCGTACTCTGCACGGTACGGGAAGAAGAAGCGCCAGTCCGTGTTGGATGACCCTGTTAACGGGTCGATGGGTCCTGGAATGCTGTCTCTAGTGAACTTGGATCAGTTGAAGGGCATCGGGCGCTGGGACGATCTGCTAACGCAACAGCTAAAACGCTGGGGAGATTTTGTGGCCATGGGGAACCATCCACTGTACATTGTTCTCCTTTCGTTGATGATTGTAGTGTGCTGCTCGAGTGGCTTGGTTCGGTTGGAAGTGGAAACAGACTCGATGAATCTATGGGCGTCTGAGGGCAGCACTGTTTTTCAGGAGAGAACGCGCTTTGGTGAGATGCTCGGACCTCTGGATCGGGTGGCGCGATTCGTACTTGCCGCGAAGGACGGTGGCGTAGTAACAAGATCGGCGTATTTAAAGGAGGCGATTCGTTTACAGCAAATCGTTGCAAACGAAGTTACATCCGACAGTATTACCCTAAGCGATATCTGCATCAAAGATGCTTCAACCTCGCCTTGCCAGGTGAATGCGGTCACCCAGTACTTCCAGAACAACATGGAGCACTTCGAAGTGTACGAGACGTATAGCCTGGTCGGCGAACACTTGAGGAACTGTGCGAATGCTCCGGAGCGAGCAGACGTTGACGTATGCAGCGAGTTGAGAGTGCAGCTCAATACATCGGGTTCGTCGCTTCCAACTAGCATGAGTGCTTGCCCGTGTGTGTCATCCTTTGGCGCACCGATGACTGAGCTGGAAAAGTACCTTGGCGGATTTACTGCGGATGATGATTCGCTGGATGCGAATACTTACCTAGAGCAGGCAACTGCACTCTTTTCAACTGCTGTGGTGATT
Source organism: Phytophthora podocarpi (assembly GCA_001314375.1). NCBI lineage: Eukaryota > Oomycota > Peronosporomycetes > Peronosporales > Peronosporaceae > Phytophthora > Phytophthora podocarpi. Next base: position 23,728 of record LGSN01000808.1, on the reverse strand, counting down.
AACCATCGGGACATAGCTAAGAACACGGACGCTATCGCTTGGGAGCGTGCGTTTATTACGCGAATGGAGAAGGAAGCGGAGAACAACGCATTGTACGATATCTACTATGCAGCTGAGACGTCTGCAGACGATGAGTTTGAGGCTGCCTCGAACTTAGACATTGTCTTCAAGGCAGGAATCGCAGGATTCATCTTTATGTTCGTGTATGTGGTCATCGGACTGAATCATTGGAAGCTGAATCACCGCTTTTTCCATTCGTCGAAGATTGGTGTGGGCTTCATGGGTGTTGCGTGCATCCTGATGGCCGTGGGTGGGACGTTGGGAATCTTCGCGTGGACTGGTGTGAAGCTCCAGATCGTGACTCTTGTGGTATTGCCGTTGGTGATGCTCGCGATCAGCACGGGGAACATCTTCTTGATTCTTCATGCCGTTGACATGAAACAGCAGGAGTTGAAGATGGAACAGCGATCGCTGTTTGCTGGCTTGGAAGACAACGACTTCGGTATCCACGAGATTACGTGCGTACTCCTATGTGAGGCAACGGGTCATATTGGCCCCAGCATGATTGTGACGGTCACGTGCGAATGCTGCATTGTTGCTGTTGCTGCATATTCGGCTATGCCAGCCGCGCAGTGGCTCGCTGGCTCGCTGGTAGTAGGACTTGCAGCCAGCTTTGCTCTGCAGATGACCTTGTTCCTTGCCATTATTGCGCTTGACAAGCGTCGTGAGCTGAGTGGCACGTACGACGTGATATGTTGTAAGCGCGCGTCATTTGCCCGCCGCCCGCGTCTTTCTGAAGATGAGAACACTACTGCGACCGAAAACTCGTCGTTTCCAGGGAGCTCGTATTCCATGCCGGATTTGAACCTGATGAACTGCTGCGTCGCTGGCTACGTTCAGGTGCTGTTGAAGAAAGTTTCAAAGGTACTCGTGCTTCTCGTGTTCGCTGCGTGTACTCTGGTGGCGATCGTTTCCATCGAGGCAATGGATCGTGGTCTTTCACTGACCTCGTTCATTCCAACCAGCTCGTACCTGCATTCATACTATCGCGCAGTCGATGCGAACGACTTGTCAACCAAGGATTTCCCTGTCTACTTCGTGGTTGAAGGTGGATACCGTCGCAACCCTGATGGATTTAATAATCTCGCGAATGATGCGGAGGCTCAGAGCAAGTTGTGCTCTTCGAAGGAGATTTGTGCCGACTTATCGATCCCGAACATCCTCAGCGCTCTGGTAGCAGATGGTGAAAGCAACGTGACATATTTCAAGGACGGTGCTGTTGTTGGCTCGTGGCTGGATAATTTCTGGGGCTTTATTGACCCGGACAGTGAATGCTGCCGTGTTGACCCGGTAAACGACTATTCGTACTCCCCTCTGCGCCCAGAAGAGAGCAGCGCTGAGTATGTTCTTGAACGCGCCTCAGTGGCCCCGTCGTGTTTGGCGGATGCAAGTGAGGCGCTGTCTGTGCCGCAAGAGTCATTCATGTCATTGTTTAGCATGTTCTCAACGGCTGCTGCTGGGCCGCTCTGCTCGTACGCTGCAGGCACGCGATACCATGGACAGCTTAGTATTGACAGTCAAGCCATTCCTACCATGAGCAGCAGCGTTACTCTGGACGTGACACTTAATGGCACTGGCTACGGCAACGATGTCACCGCGTTTGCGTACAAGGTTTTGAGCACCACTGTGGACTCGTCCACAATTTCAGGCAGCCAAGAGGGAGCAGTCACGGCGTATTCGCAGGCTCAGCACATTGCTAAGTGGATCAGCGAGGAGACTGGCATCGATGTTTGGGTGTACTCGCCGGAGTATGTTTTCTTAGACCAATTCCACTCTGTTCGTCGCACTGCGTACATCGTGGTGGGTGTCAGTCTCGCCCTGGTGTTTGTGCTGCAGAGCTTAGCTCTTGGAAGCTACTGGTACGGCTTTGCGGTGGCTTTCATCGCAGCAGTCACCGTGGTCCAGGTTGCTGGTCTGATGATGCCGATGGGTGTGCCGCTAAACTCGCTTTCGATTGTGAGTCTATCGATCGCTGTCACCTTCTCTGTGGGCTTCTCCGGACACTTTGCCCGCTTGTTTGCCAAGGCTCGTTCCATCACGGACGATTCTGGCTACGCTCCAATGGGAGATGCCTGCGTGAAGAAAGTGTTGACGCAGCTGCTGGCGTCTTGGACTCTAGGTGTTGCCGTCTCGAAATTCGTTGCCATTGCTGCGCTCGCGCTGGTGGCAACGCCTGTGTTCGAGCCTGCCGGTAACTGCTTCTTCCGGACGTTGATGGCTGCGGCAGTGTGCGCCTGGCTGAACGGTGCTGTGCTGCTGCCTGTGGCCCTCAGTATTTCTGTGGATGCCACGGAAGGCCGCGTGCGTGACTTGAAGTCTACGAACGAGGAAGGTGGCGAGTACTCGCGCGAGAGTCCATCGTCATCGTACCACAACGCGCCCCTGGGTGGCAAGTACTGAGGAGTCCAGTCACTGGCACCCGTGCTGACGTTCAGTTGACAAGAACGTGAAGGCCACAAACACAAGAAAAACAACGAAGACGCTGGAAAATGGTCTCCAAATGAACAAGAAGCCCATGTGTACACTTTAGGCTTGTGGGCAAGCAGTATATGAGACAAAGGTGGAGACTGCTTACAGCGCATGAATGTATTTTATATTTGCATTTCTTGAGGGTTTGGCCCGCCTCCTCTTATGTCACTTGCAATTGCTGCTAACAATTTCCTGGCCAGCATCCAAGACGACCAAGTATTTCGACGGCAGCCAAGTACCAACCTCCTCTTCAAAAATAGTCGACTGCACCAGCATCACTGCAACAGCTTCCTCATTTAGGCCAGTGTTGGTCTGCAAACACCGATCGATAGTCAACGAAGCGTCAGCCAAGCGTCTTTGAAGTTGCAGTGATTGCTGCTAAACGCGAGTGAGTCGTCGGGCATGAGCAACCCGCCCACGGCAGGCGGCGCGATGCCCAACATGTTCAGCCCTCGCACTACGAATGGCAGCAGCAATCGGTATCACCTGCCCAGCAGTGGGGCTCGCACACCACGCGTGTTTCCGCCGGATGTGCAAAGTATTCCGCTGAGTCCGTCGCGTCTTGAGAGTCCCATGTTTCGTGAGCGAGTGACGGCGCTGATGCAGCAAGGAGACACGTACGCGAAGCGACTCGACAGTGAGCGCCGCCGGTCACACGAAATCGACTTTGCGTTGCGCGCACTGCGAGAGGAACACTTCCAAGCGCGCAAGGCACTTTGTGCTGCTACGAACACGCAACTGTGTGCTGCTACCAGTGAGCTCAAGTCGATCCGCATGTTGGAAAACCGCCTCGACAAGGTGCTCACCCGCTACAACGAGGTGTGCAACGCCAACAAGGCACTGCGCGAGCAGATTCAGACTTTGCGCCGTGAAAAGGTGCAACAGGCTGCAGTGCTTGACAAGTTGGAGAGGGAGACAGCGCAGACGCAAGGCGAGGCTTCTCAAGTAGCGCAGGCGTCCCAGGCAGCAAGTGATGCACGAGATCGGTCCAACCGACAGAGCGAAGCGCTGCGAAACCAGCTCGCCGAAGATGGCAGTAACTTCGAGTCCGGTTGGGTCGAGAAGACTGGACACTTGGCTGAAGATCGCGCAATGATCCGCGATATTCCACGACTGCGCACGCCAAAGAGCCCTTCTCGTCCACATTTTATCAACAGCGCCACACCAGGGAGCTCTAGCTCTCCGTTCCCCTCCAATAGCTCCGGTCGATCACTGCCTGGAGGCTTCAAGTTGCTGTCAACACCCGAAATAAAGTTGCGTGACGAGACACAGAAGAACGAGCGACTGCTTCACGAGAAGGCCAAAGACTTGCAGAAGCAGAGCGAGCGATTACGCACAGCTCAAGATGGCCTGGCCAAGATCAAGCGGAAGACCAGTGAAAGGGATTCGAATGCGTTAGCTGCTGCGCTAATTGCTGCTGAGGAGAAAAACTTCTCTCTCTTCAACATGATCAACGAGCTCAGCACAGAAATGGAGGCCCTGGAGGTGGAGAACAACGCGTTTGAGGCGCAGGTAAACGAGCAGACCCGTGACGGCTCCATGGGCTCGGCTGAGGATGCCCGGCGACGCGCATTAAAGCAGCAGCTAGAGGACCAAATCGAGAAGTCCCGACAGAAAGTGGCACGCTTAGAGGCTCGTCACAGTGAAGCTGCAGAGGCTGCCGAGGTGATGAAGGCTGGAGCCATGGGACTCTTCCACAAGCTGCAGGGTCCCAATGACGAAGCGTTCGCTGCTCAGCTGGCGTCACATGGCGTGACTGATATCACCATGGCCCAGTTGCTGGGTCTCATTGAGCAGCGTGTCGGCGAGCTAGTGGACATCCACAACATCGCAACCAATGCGCCTGCCGCTGCGGCGTTGGGTGCCCAGCACTCGGCCATGAAGGTAGATTTGGGAGGCCACGACGGCGGTCATACCCGGCACTCACGCAATGGCGACCGTCCTCGAGGAGGTGGCGCTACTAACCCGGCTGGTTTACTGCTGCGACCTACGCCGCCCACTGCCGAAGACTTTGGCGACTCGGACAATGATGAGCCTCAGCAGGACGACGTGCTACGACCGTGCAAGATCTCAGATATCCAAGAGAAGACTGCCGCTGCAGTAGGTCGACGAAAGGAGAAACAGATCCGTGCCAAACGGTAAAGGGGCTAGCTGTGAAGATGGAGGGGCAGTAAACTTTATCACGTTTATTTTTTTTTTACCATTGCTGCGACGGAGTAATTTTGCTAAGCCAGCTCGCTTTGTGCTCGATCGTTTCCCATTCGAGATTCAATATGACGAGAAAAATGAACGCATACGTTGCGTTGTGTTTTATGGATAGTAGAACGATGTCACCGTCAAGTACATGTACTTGAAGTATACGACAACGCGGATTGCATTGTGATGATCACACAAACGTGGTACATGTATTCCGCTTTTATGAAGGCCACGAGTTTGTTCAAAATTGTCGTAAGCTTCCCCCCNCCCCCCCCCCCCCCCCCCCCCGAAACTCTTTCAGTTTTGACCTTTACCGACGAAGGTGAGGGCTCTTTCTTCATCCTTATTGTCAGCACGACTATCCATATCAACCGCTTCCCGAGCCTGCAAAAAAACTTTCGTCATCGTCCTGGTCTCTATCAAGTGAGTAAAGCAAGTCGTTGGGCGACGGCATTTTTGCGATCGTGGTCTGTTCGAAATCCTTGACCGTGGAGAGCGCGTTGCAGTTGATCGTGAAGATGACAACAACAATCCTGGATGTAAGTTCGACCCATACTTGACCCTTTGGATGGCAACGAGACTCTGATCAACTTGAGTAGGTACTTCAATGCAAAGTGCGGAATGAAGTTCAAGCCAGTCTTCCCCGTACGCCACGGTCGCGATGCTCCAACAACCATAAAGATTATTAATACGATTTATACCAATCTTGTTGTCGATCACCTCACATCTACGTTTGGATTGTGGAAGAGAGGAGCAAAGCCTTGCAGAACCACCCATTCTTCATCGAAAACCGTCGAACATCCGTTTGTGACAACACTGGTGAAAGTTGTAACACACTAGAAGGTGGAGATCACTCATGTGTTCAAGACAAACACAGTTGACAACGTTTTGAGACGCCAAAAGAAAAGGAAAACCGTTAACACGCTTAGTTTCAATCACGTCTCCCAATGGAGCTAACAACTCCAGACTTCGGGTAGTTGTTTTGGCGGCTACTTGATCGTTTTATCAAGACTTAGCCAGACTTGCTCGTGCTGGTATCGTTAATCCCGAACTTGCGGATGAGGTGGTCGAAATAGTCGATCACGTGGTGCGTGTAGGCGCGCTTGTCCGCGTAGTCTCCAGGCATAAACGAGCGCTTAAATCCCGTCAGCAGGATCTGACGCAGCTCGTGCGGGGTCAGCTGGAAGGCGTCGCAAGCCAGTCGCACCTCACGCACCATGTTCGTGTGGGAGACTGTGCAATTGTCAGTGCAGAGACTCACAGCCAGTTTGCTCGTCAGCATGTCGCGCAGCGGGTGGTTCCTGGCGTCAAGCTCCATTTCCGGCAGAGTCTGCAAGTTGCTGGACAAACACACTTCAAGACACGTTCGTGAGTTGCCGATGTACTGGACAAGGTCATGGCAGTACGCCTTGCGCTGCTCGTCATCCAGATCGGGCTTCTCAATCGTATCATGGCGGAACAAGTGCAGACCGTGTCCAATTCTCTCCGCGTGCAGGTCCGTGATAGCCTCGAAGATGCTCTCCGGTCCATAACCTTCCCCCGCATGCACCGTCTTGTGCATGAACTTCTTGTGTGCAAAGGCGAAGGCCTCCACGTGGTCATGAGCCGGGTATCCCCTCTCCGCGCCTGCAATGTCCAGCGCTACAACGGGCACTCCGTGCTCCATCTTGGTCGCGTAGGCCTGCGTGATCAACGCCATGGACGCCAGTCCGTAGAGTCGGTGAGGGTCTTCATGACGATGCACGTCACAGAAATGCTCGTAGTAGGGCGAGAAGGCCGCCGTGAAGAACCTCATGGCGCACACAATGATGCCGTAAGCGAAGCGAGGGGCCAGGCCGGAGACCACGTCCTGGTCCTGGGCGTTGAACTCGTCTGTGGCCCGTTTCAAGCCGCGGTTGACACTGAGCAGAACTTCTTCGAGTGGCAACTCGCCCGGCACCGCGTTGAGTTGCGGGGCGAAGCGGGTCTCGAAGTAGCGGACGCCCAATGCATATTGGTCGCACGCCTGCTCGTAGGCGACGCGTTCCAGCGCCTCGCGGGTCCGCAGCACGGCCGACGCGTACGCGAAGCAGACGAGGTATTCCTCCAGGGACTCGTAGGTCTCCTTGAAGACCTCCCTGTTGAGCTGCTCTGCGTCATACGTGGGCAGCTCCATGCCCTGCTGGTTGGCCAGGTCGATGAGCGTCTGGGGGCGCAGGCAGCCGTCCAGGTGGCAGTGCAGATCCGTCTTGGGCACTTGGCGCAGGAACTCGTCGGGGAACGCTTCGTTCCTGGGGAACTCGCGCAGTTTAGAGGAAGCGGAGGCACTCGACATGCTGGCGGCGGCTTGGACGTGCGACTGCTTGAGCCCGGAGAGGAAGAAGCGAGAGTGACGACGCAGAGCGAGCGACATCAGGAAGTACGAGTGGTGAGATTCCTAGGTAGGATTTCAAGGTAGGAGGGGTATAGTGAGAGGAAGTGTTTTGGATACATGTAGAGAAAATGCGAATAGTGAATGCGAATAGTGAATGCGAATGGTTTGAGGCAAGGGCTTGAAGGTGCGGCAGATTAGCTGCGTGCGTGGAGATGGTTGTGGGAATGGCAGACGCTGCGAGTTCTTCATGCATTGTCATGCATTGCCATGCATTGTCATTCAAGTGCCGTAGCAACTCTGGCCGAATTGAACCCTGTTGCTGCTGCGTCCAAGCTACCAGTGGTTACATTTCCGTGATATTTCAATTCTAACTATTTTCCCACCAACGTAAATATGTCGTTAAAATCCTTGTCAGGTTGAAGACGCACGTCCCTGATGCTTCCTTCGCGCGCGCCCGAGGGCGCCAAGCGCAAGCGTTCGCTGTCCTCGTCCCCTGTAGCTCCTCCTGATGTCTCCACCGATGGCAGCTCCAGTTCCTCGCACCATAAACGACGCAAGAAGTGGGCGCGGCTGCTGCTCCGAGAGCTCTACGACTTGGGTTTCCAGGACGCGGCCACCGCTCTCGAGCGCGAGGCCTGCGTCCAGCTGCGGTCCCCGGCCATGGAGAAACTAGAACTTCTCATGAGCCAACGCCAGTGGGACCAGGCGCTGCAGCTCGTGACAAAACAGAGTGAGGAGGAAGAACAGGAGAGCCAAGAGAGGACGCTGGGCATGAAGTCGCCGGCGGCTGCGCGCGAGGCGGCGCTGCTGCTGCTGCAGAGGAAGTTCATCGACTTTTTGCTGGCCAAGCAGCTGCCTCTGGCTCTGCGCACGTTCCAGGAGGAGATCCTGCCGGTCTACGAGCCCAGCGAGGCGGAGGTGACCCAGCTGGCGGCGCTGCTGCTCTGCAGAAACGCGGACGAGATGACGCAGAGAGCCACGAGGCCCTGGCAGGACGAGGAGCTGCAGCGGGAGATCGAGACGCTGGTCAGTCCAGAGGAAATCATCCCAGAGGGGGCTCTACGTGTGAGTGGAGCCATAGAGAGTGAGTAGAAGAGAGGGAGCTGTCCTGACTGACTGTTGCTGTGTGTGTCTTGCTAGAGGCTCGTGCAGGACGGACCGGAGATGGATCTGCAAGTGCCACCGCCTACGCTCAGTGGCCGAGTGACTGGGGAGTGTGTGGAGGTCCTCATGAGCAGCAACAAGTTCGACGTGTGGGAGCTGGCGTTCTCTCCCGATGGAGATATCTTGGCGTCGGCGTCGAGTGATGGGTCCGTTGTGCTGTGGCAGATTACGTGGAGTGAAGGAGTGAGGAGCTGCACTCAGACACCGCAGGTGAGGGAGTCTTGGGGTGCAGTGCTTTGTTGTCCTGTTAGATATTATCTTGACATTTGGTGCCGGGTTATTGCAGTGCTTGGCAGAAGCTCTTCACGTGCTGCAGAGCCTCGAAGGGCCAGCAGACTGCCTTGCTTGGTCCCCAGACAGTCGCTTTCTGCTCTCCAGTGGAAGCCGCTCCGGCACCATCCAGCTCTGGGATCGAATGGTCTGCAGATTAGTTAGCTCTTGTTCCGTTTGGATATTTGGAACACCGACTAACGTTTTTGTTTGTTTGCTGCCTTTGGCCACGGCATGTAGAGTGGGTTGTGCGAAAAGCGCTTCCAGCACCCAGGAGGAGTGGTCACGAAAATGCAGTGGCTGCCTTGTGGGAATCAGTTCGTAACTGGAAGTGCAGACAAGTCTCTCGTTCTATGGGTACGATCACCTTGATGCCGTGCAATTAACTTCAGCGACGCGTCCTCACTCAGTGGTTTTGATATAGAATGCAAACGAAGGCTCCATAGCGTACCAGTGGAGTGGTCGAAGAGTGCTGGATATCGTTGTGCACCCACACGGCAGCAAGGTGTTCGTGCTGATATCAGGCAACGAAATTCGCGTGTACGACATCACTCACAAATCGGACGAGCTGTTCCTCCAAGCCGAACACCTCGTGTCATGTCTGAGCATATCCCCGTCTGGAAAGTTCCTACTGGTGAACTTCGTCAAACAAGAGCAAATCGCGTGTGTGGAGATTGCGACGGGTTCCATCATAGCCAAGTACCGTGGAATTCACGAGCTGCGATACGTGCTTCGTCCATGCTTCAGTGGGGCCCACAGCGAACTTGTTGCCTCTGGAAGTGAAGGTACGAAGATTTCGGTGCGAGCTTAGTGACATACTTCACGTTCTTGACGCATATGGCTTACTTTCTTGTATGCAGACGGTATGGTGTATTTGTGGCAACGAGATAGCGGCAAGCTTGTGGCCGAGCTAGACGGGCATTCAAGTGTTGTGAATGTGGTGGTGCGCCATCCGATCCGTTCTAACGTGATCGCCAGTGCAAGCGACGACAAGACCGTGCGCTTGTGGTCTCTTAAGTCGCTGGAGTAAGACATGGAAGCATCAACGCTTGTGTGGTGTTTCTGCATCATAGCTACAGTTCCCGCCAAGCTCAGTAGGTTTGGCTTCCAATGCTTAGTCTAACCTACGGGTAAGTATGTAGGTTATGCTGGGGAAGCACATTAATCTATCGTTGTGATTTAAACATCGTGCGTTTGGAGGAGACGATTTAGTCGGCTCTGACTTCCCGAGAAGACGCTAGGGCTATCGACAAATGCCTTACACAAGCATCGATTCAATCTGATGCACGTTTTCAGTGCCATTGTCCAGTGGTGAGGTCACGAAGATCAGCAGAACTTGACGAGGGTGGTATGATAAGGATCTGGATGCGAGAATGTGCGTGAATGCAACAAGTTGAACCCGGAAGACTCAGTACGTCCATGTCAACATTGCTGGCAAGCGCGTTCGTGGCGGTGGACGCCTACATGTAGATGTTTCTGTGGTGCAATGCCTACAGCACGGTATTTGCTACGGACACTGTGCCGCTTACCCTTCCAGACGACAAATACGATGCCCCCCCCGTAGTATGTAGCTCCAAACATTGCCAAAGTGCCCCCCCCCTCTCCCCCCTCCATCGTCACGCGATGCCAATGTCTCGAGAAATTTATCGGAGATCATTCTTCAAATTTCCTCCCTATCGACCATTTTTTTTCCGGCCGTCACGAGCAGCAACATTGGCAGGGTGCAGCAAGAATTTCCAGCCAGCCCAAATATGTTTTCCAACGCGCTCATCTGCCAAGTGACCTGCAATCTGTTTGAAGCAGTCAAGCCTTCAGGAAGCGCAGCGAATGCGCAACGATCACTCGTCACAACGGTGCTATTTAGTACCATGTCGGGTGTGAATACTTCGCCCGGGTATTTTATGTCTGACAAAACGTCATTGCCATCCAGGTGTCCTATTCCTATCCGTTCGAGGGGAATCTTGTGGATGTGTCGCTTCATTCAGCTTGGACTAGGAAGGGGCTCGAAACAGATTTCAATCGGCATCGTCCATCGCAGTCATGCAGGCCATCTACGGTGAGTCAGTACATGTAGAGCAAGGAAGTACTCACTCAGTTTAGTTCATGAAGCTGACGTGTTCTCGACTGGGCAGATACATGGCAGCGAGCCACCTCCGTCGAGCACTTCAACAAACTGGTTCGAGGCGAGCGACGCCTGCAGAATCACGCTCTTGGGCGTCTCTGCTTACGCTCTCTTGGGCTGTTCAAGCAACTCCCCAACTCTCCAGTCACGTGGCTGTATCTGATGATTCTTGGCTCCTTGGCAGCAGTCTACGGGTAAAACTCAAATCTGTTGATAAAGTACCCGAATCTGTTGCTGTAAACTAACGTGCACTCTTGATGTTGCAGACTTCTGTTCGATGGCTGGGTTCGTGCTCTTCTGACACTTCGACGCCACATGCTTGAAGCTGTTGGAGAATTCTCCTTCGGTGCCTTCATCCTGTGGACGATGTGGTGTGTGGCTTTCGGCATGTTCGCAACTTGTTGCGGGTACTACATTTCCCCAGCTTCGGACGGGTCTGGCATCCCCACGATGCGCGGGTTGTTTGCTGGAGTGTTTCAGAACCCTGGAGACACGCTGTCTTTCCGAACGTTGGTTGCGAGGTCGCTCGGTACTGTGCTGTCATCGACGTCCGGCCTCTCAGTTGGTCGGGCGGGCCCATTCACGCACATCATGTCCATGATCGGCTACTTGATGGGGAAGATCTCGGTATTCCAACGAGTGAACTATGGACAGCAAAACTACAACTTCATTCGCGCAGGTTCGTGCAATTACGTGCCCATTAATTCTTAATTCTAACATTTTGCTGTGTTACGTAGCGGTTGCGTGTGGTATGACTGCAAGTTTCGGGTCACCGTTGGGCGGCGTACTCTTTAGCATCGAAGTCACGGCAAAGTACTACGAGATCAAGTGCTTGTGGGAAGGCATCATCTGCTCCTCGATCTGCATCTTGGTTTTCCGCATCATCATCTTCATGAAGAGCGAGGTCCTTTTCGAGCGCACCAACTTTACAGGTTTTGACATGGACGAGGAACTGTTTGCATTCGTACTGCTGGGCGTCATTACAGGCGTGAGTGGTTGCTTTTCTTCGGACTCTTATGCAATACATGGGCTAACGATTCACTACCGTTGACGATATCTGTAGATTGGAGCTGGTTTGTACTGCAAAATGGCTTTGGCACTACGAAGCGTGCAGGTCCGACTTCTTGAGCGATTCAACCTCACCAAACCATCTATTCAGCGACGGGCATTCCACGTCATTTCGATCTGCGTGGCTACTGCAGTCCTCACCTTTCCATTTGGCATCATGCGGATCTCAGATGGAGTAATGGTTAACGAATTGTTTCGAGATCAACCATTGAGCCTCCCCCAGTGGACTCAATTCACGGACAGTAAGCACTCCACGCTGATGGTATACTTCATTCTGAAGCTTTTCACGAGTATTCTTCCGTGTGGGGCACCCATTTCGTGTGGCGTCTTTGGGCCATTGTTCACAATGGGCGCAGCCATCGGACGTTATTACGGAGAAACGCTAATGGAAGTCTGGAGCCCGAATCAATCCCCCGCTACTTATGCGGTCGTTGGTGCAGCCTGCTTTGCTGCCTCAGCAACACAAACCGTATCGACGGCTGTGATCTTCTTCGAGCTAACTGGCCAACTCAGCCACATGATCCCTGTCGTGGTGGCGTGTATTGTGGCATACTTCGTGAGCGGAATGATCACTCCTTCGATCTACGATATTTTGGCTAGCTGGGCTGGTATGAATTCGGTCTGCTATGATTTTAACGAAAATGTGCTGAGTCAAAAGGCCGCCAAGGATTACATGGGCTCGGTGCCTGTTGTTTTCACTCGAGACACCACGTATGATGAAGCAATCCAAACTCTGGTAAGTCTTCCTGTGAGTGTAGTCGAAGGGATGCGTGGGGTACTAACTGAAGTATTTGTGATGTTCCTTAGAACACGTTCAAAAAGGAAGAGTACTTTCCACTTTGTGACAGCGCCGAAAACAAGCTGTTATTGGTAGGATTCTTGGAGTTGTATGGCTCCTTTCGTAGTCACCTTTAACGTTTACGTGCTATTTGTACAGGGCTGTCTTCGACGCTATGACCTGGAAGTTGGGATTGCTAGATTCCTTGCTGTCCACCGCTGTGGGGTATAACACTTTCCTCGATTGCATGTGCTGAATAATGGAATTCCTGGCTGATAAAACCGCATATTATTTGTTCTTAATGCAGAAGAAGGACGTAAAGAACCCAAAGGAATCAGAGAGGATTCAAGATTTGGTATCTCAAGTGCTCGACATTGACAAAAAGAAAAGTGCGGCAGTGGAAGATCTCTCCCTACTAAACTTCCAGCCCAAGGATATGTCCTCGACATCAAGCATGGTACGTCTATCCACGTCGTTGTTTTTGTCTCTCTTCATTTTCTAACTGCAGTCTTGCTCGACTTCGTTTGTGTAGTTGGAGCTTGGGCCTCCGTTTGACGAATATGAATTCACGTCAATTCCAGTCGAGAGTTACCCTCCCCAGGTTCGTACACAAACCTTTCTAATGGGTGTAATGTAGCAGATTTTCACGCGGTGCTATCTGATTAACTGGAGTAGGTTGGAGAAGACGTTAACCTGTATCGGGTGCACAAGTTGGCCTCCATCTCGAGTTGGACGCAAGTGTATGTCGTCAAATTCGGCAAACTTCTCGGTGTGATTCACCTCGATTCGTCACTCACCAAGTTGCGAAAGGAAGAGGCTCGAATTCACGTCTCGTAGACATGAAGGACACATGTACACAGATACCTAATGAGCTCTGCATCCTAAGCGTCAACCTCTTCATAACTTACACGTTTTATACTGCTACCTTTGACTTCGGACAACGAAACGGATGTACATGTAGATAGATGATACCAATGGTCGGTGCGTGTCCTCCCTGCTTTAGAGGAGTCGCAAGTATCTTTCGAGCAGATCGCACTTTTCCTTCGGGTCGCCTCTGAAGCATTTAGTAGGCTATACACACTTCGAAATGGCCGGCAGCACGCGTGCCAACTACGGTGAGTCTTAATACTAACCTAGTACCCATTTAAGTAAACTATCGTGCTGACCCTGACCTTGATGATGATGGCGAGCAGATGCGTGGCAACGCGCCACCTCCGTGAATCACTTCAATGATCTCCTCCAAGAGAAGCGTCGGATGGAGAAATACTATCTTGGACGATGTTGTGTACGCACGCTTCGGCTATTCAAACAGCTTCCTAACTCGCCAGTCGCGTGGTTGTTTTTGATGATATTGGGGTCGATAGCCGGAGTCTACGGGTAAAATGTATCTGCTTTTGTTGTTGAGGCTTTTTCACAAACACTAACTCGTTCCTCGATTGGGAATAACGTTAGTCTTTTGTTCGACGGCTGGGTGCGTTCATTGGTGAGACTCCGGCGTTACCTCGTTGAAGCAGTGGGAGCCTACTCCTTGGGTGGATTTATCGTCTGGGTACTGTGGTGTGTGAGCTTTGGAATGCTCTCAACATGCTGTGGACACTTTATCACTCCGTTGTCGGATGGATCTGGTATTCCCACAATGCGTGGACTCTTTGCTGGGGTGTTTCAAAGCCCCGACGATCTCCTTTCGTTCCGTACACTAGTCGCCAAGACTTTTGGTACTCTGATCAGCTCGAGCTCTGGTCTATCCGTAGGACGTGGTGGCCCATTTACGCAGATCATGGCCATGATCGGGTATCTGATGGGTAAAATCCCACTGTTCCGTCGCGCGAACTTTGGCCAAGCAAACTACAATTTCATCCGTGCAGGTAAGGAGGGACTACCGTAGCTGCGTGGTTTATTGTCAAAACCATTCACAACGCGTTAACCCATTGAATGACGAAATTTTGAACCGTGCTAAAACTTGTAGCGGTGGCTGCCGGTGTCACGTCCGGATTCGGATCACCAGTGGGTGGGGTCCTCTTCAGCATCGAAGCTACAGCGAAACATTACGAGATCAAATGTTTGTGGGAGGGCATCATTTGCTCTTCCTTTGCTCTGCTGGTCTTTCGCGTCGCCCCAGTTCTGAAAAGTGAACTTCTGTTCGAGAAAACAAACTTTACCGGTTTCGAGCTGGACGTGGAGATGCTTGCGTTTGTCTTTTTAGGTGTTCTAAGTGGGGTAAGCAACATGTATCTATTAGAGCCCTTGCATTTCTGGTGGTAGCTTGGAAAGTGAGCGTGAAACTGGTCGACTAACACCTGTTTGCTTCTAGCTTGGTGCCGGTCTGTACTGCAAGATGATGATTTGGATGCGACTCGCACAGACGGCTCTCTTTACCAAGCTTGGGTTGACGAAGCCCTCTTTCAAACGCCGAGCAGTTCACGTGATATCGATCTGTGTGCTAACAGCGACAGTGACGTTTTCTCTAGGAGTGATGCGAATTTCAGACCGGATCATGGTGAACGAGCTGTTTCGAGACCAAAGCCTCAGTTTCGCGCAGTGGAAGAACGTCTC
The DNA here is from genome assembly GCA_001314375.1 of Phytophthora podocarpi. Taxonomy (NCBI): domain Eukaryota; phylum Oomycota; class Peronosporomycetes; order Peronosporales; family Peronosporaceae; genus Phytophthora; species Phytophthora podocarpi. The sequence continues at coordinate 8,695 of LGSN01000808.1, read as the reverse complement.
CGAGTTCCCACAGACAGCATTGCTGACCTATATCCTGATGAAGTTTGCTATAACGCTGTTGCCCTGTGGAGCGCCAATCTCATGCGGTGTCTTCGGGCCGATTTTTACGATGGGTGCGGCTATCGGGCGATTGTATGGAGAAATTCTAATGCGGTACTGGAGTCCAACGCAAAGCCCCGCTACATATGCGGTCGTCGGTGCTGCAGGCTTCGCTGGCTCGGTTACGCAGACTGTTTCCACGGCTGTTATTGTGTTTGAGCTCACAGGGCAGCTTAGTCACATGCTGCCCGTTATGATTTCATGTATTGTGGCCTACTTCGTCAGCAGTATGATCACGCCGTCATTCTACGACATCGTGGCCGAGTGGGCGGGGCTGAAGTCGGTGTCTTACGACGTCAACGAGTACATCCTCGGCCGGAAACTTGCGAAGGATCACATGAGTCCTGTTCCTGTTGTCTTCACCCGAGAAACTACATACGACGAAGCCATTCAAGCTCTGGTACGTGAGACTGTGTGCTTTTACAAACGATAGAGTGTCTGAGAGAAGACTGATGCTGTTCCACGCAGAGCACATACAAGCAGGAAGGGTATTTTCCACTTTGTGACAGTGACGATAGCAGGATGCTACTGGTAACGTTTACAAAATATCACTTGGATATAATGGTAACTACTAACAACAATATGGTGCTGCAGGGATGCATTCGACGATATGATCTGGAAGTTGGAATCGCAAGGTGCATTGCCGTCAATCGCCCTCGAGTGAGATTACGAATGGTGGAGGCGTATCTCTAAGCGCTATAACCTTACTGACTAAACTGTTCTTGTTGAAGATATCCAAGTCCAAAACCCAGAAAATTTCGAAGCGGATTGAGTATTTGATATCCCGTGTCCTCGACGTTGACAAGAGAAAGATCATGGCGGTGGAGGATCTATCATTATTAAACTCCGAGGAGAAGCATTCGTCGTCTACAGCAAATTTGGTGAGATTCAGTTGTTTGTGGCAGTTTGTCCGGGAGACGATCTAATTGAGTTGGTGCTACAGCTGGAGCTTGGGCCTCCATTTGGTCCGTTCGAATTCACATCGATCCCTGTTCAGAGCTACATTCCTCAGGTACAAAACTGTCTAACTTCCCTCTGCATCAAATACGAAATAATCCACTGACAAAACTCTACTGCGTGCTGTCGCCCAGGTCGGGGAAGAAGTCAATCTACACCTCGTTCACAAAGTGGCATCCATGTCCAACTGGACTCAGGTGTGCGTCGTCTCCCTTGGCAAACTTCTTGGTGTCATTCAACTTGATGTTTCGCTGTTAGCATTGCGTAGTGACTCTTGTCCCGTCCGGCCAAGCTAACGTTAGTACACGCCAAGGAGTGGCTAGACCCTAGTGAAGCACTTCAGAAGTAGGATTTTTCAAAATGAGACCATTTTGGGAATGCTCCCAGTTGAACCGACAAAAATACTTGCGAGTACGCCGTTGTGTTCGTGACATTCTTCGACAGAGAGGACCACGCACGATGCAGCGCAATGAGGTCGATGCAGTGCTGACCTCGATCGGGCTCGGCACTCCCGATGTGTGGCAGAAATTGGGTCACGAATTGGAAGGCAAGACGCAACTTGAGCAACCGCGGGTGTCCAAGAAAGTTCTGGTCAAGGCGCTGCGTATGCAGACGGAAGCCATGCGCTACATGGTGGACGAGTTCGATCGGCTCCGTGACAAAATGGCCGAAATGGAGCGCGAAGCTCGCAACACGGCGAAGCATGTGGAACGTGTCAACTCCAAGCTCATCACGGTCCAAGGCCAGGTTGACGACTCGAACACCAAAGTGTACGAGCTCGAGGTGCAGCAAAGCAAACAGGCTGAACAGCTCAAGGAGATAGACGACGTTTCTAATCAAGTGCGAGCCAACCGCGACGAGATTCAGCACATCGCGGCGAGTGTCGAGAAGGTGAATGTCGTCCACAATGAATTCGTCCAGCAGACGGAGCAAAAACTCCACGTGATCCGCGAAGACCACGAAGTGACTAAGCAGTTCGCCATGAAGATTGAAGACCGTCTCAACGAGGAGCAGAAGGAACTGTTCCTGGACTCGGACCACATCCTTCACAACAAGTTGTCGCTGGCCATGTGGATGGAGGCTGTCGAAAAGGACAACCGTCGGAAGGATGAGGCACTACGGGACTGCACAGACAAGATGATCAAGCAAGGTCGCAACGTCCAGGACATGATGCTCGAGACACGCCGCACTTTGGACGATAACACCTGTGCTGTCGAAGACGTGCAGCGCTTGCTACTGGAGAAGGCTGACCGCACTCGTGTGGACGAAATCATCGAGTCGAAGTACGAAGAGATCTGCAACCAGCTGGACAAGGCGCTTGCTTCAGTACTTGGTGAAGAGGACGAATTCAAGCGTGCAAGCCAGGAACTGCAGCAGCTCGTTACCCACTTGAGCGAAAGTAAAGCAGACAAGAAGGACTTGCTCGAGGTCAAGGAGCAAGTACTTTACGACTCGCGCGTTCGCCAGCAGGTGGAGAATCTGCGATCGTTCATCGACATCAAGATGAACCGCGACGATGTCTTCTCAGCACTGAAGTCGAAGGCGGACAAGGACGAAATGCTCGCCCTGCTCAAGAACCTTTCCGATAGTATGAACGCGTCCATTGTCCAAGCTCAGAAGTCGCTCAATTTTGCGGAGAGTGCCTTCCTCACAGGCAAACAAACTGGCCATCAGCACGGAGGAGGAGGCAATAGCGGTCAAAAGCGAGCAGGTATGCTGCCCAGTCTCGACCGTGAAAAGTGCTTGTCCTGCAACAGTCAGCTTCGAGATCCATCAACTACACCCAGCGGGCCGATCACCAACAAAAATCCCTTTCAAATGGCTCCGGTGTATGGCGGTGGGTTCCATCTCCCTGCTGGCGCTGGATCTATCGAGAAAAATGCTATGCGCAATCGATCCAGTAATCTCAGCAACAATAATTCAGCTAGTGCTCCGTACCTGTCTCCACGGACAGTAGCAAACATGGCTTCGTCCGGTCAGCTTTCAGAAAGCGCAAGCGAAGGGTGAGTTGACTCTTGTTAGACGCTGCTCGGACAATTATGCCTTATGCCGGGACACTCACCTTTGAATGTGTATGAATATCTGTAGATTCCTGGTTGGGGTGGATGGCCGTGTATACCAAGCAGATCCAGAGGTAGTCGCTCAGGTCCAGGAACGAACGCGATCGAACCCAGGGTTTAAGCTACCCCAGGCATTAGCTCCCAGAAAAGCGCTTCCTGTCCATGAAGATGCCGGAGACTGATAACTTATCAGTCTCCGATCAGTGATAAGGCTATAAATGTTAGATCCACAACTACAGGTACACATTCGACGTGAACCCTCCTCTGCATGCTCTATCCCGACAAAACATCGGAGCTAGAGAATCGCCATTTTTCACGGTAGCGATGTACGCCTTATAGAGGTAAGTCACCACTTTCTAAAACATGTCCATCTCATCCAGTAGCATGCCCTCACCCTCCATCTTCATAGAGACCGACAGGTCGCCATCTAGCACCGCGATGCCGTTGCAGTCTTCGCCATTAGCACCCGCTGCACCAGCCGAAGACGGGCCGTTCTTAGCTTGCACCGTACGTTTCAATGCATAATATGTGAGCAGGGGGATCGAGTGGCACGTATCCACTAACTTCTGCAGGGTGGCAGCGTTTTCTAGGGGAAGCGCAGGTGTTGTCTCGGTCTGATACTTCACACTGAGTTCCAGCGAACAATCTGGCTTTGTGTTCACCTCGATCAGCACTTGCTTGCCGGCCCCCAAAAGATCTCCGGTGTTCATTGTAATACGCTCTGCCGCCGCTACATCCACTTTGATTCGAGCTATGGCACAATGCATCCAACACCTTATGAATATCTTGTGGTATTTACAAACCAAGCTATGCAGGCAATACAAATCGTACCGTTAACCACGTCGTCGTTGTCAGCAGAAATACGTTGGCCAAGTATGTTGCTTCTTGAGCAGAAGGCAGACAGCAAGAGCGCGTGGAAGAATAAGCTTCTCCCACATACCTGGAAAACATTCGTCAGCGTCTCCATCGAGGCGTTTGACAGCTACAAACGGCATCACAAAATGTTAGTCTTGTATAAGCATCCACCAATTCACCATCCCAATATCGTACCGGAATGGGGAAAGAATGCAGTTTGAGGCCACCAGAAATCTCCTTCGTCGTCAAGGTGTACTCTTGACGCATCGCCAGCGGCGAACGTGAAGGAAACACTGAGCAAATACTGTGATCCCGCGCAAAGTGTAGCCGGGGAAGAATCGGCTTCTTTCCATCAGGAGTCGTCCAGCTCACGAATTCGTTAAAGAGCTTTTCATCTTCATCTTCATGCACATCTTTTGGCGCTGTCGCAGCCACATCTGAATGTTTGTGCATCGCTACAAGTGCCAGCTTCCGAGCCTGCTGGCCAACCATCACGAGTGGGCTCTCCCCAACCACGTGAAGCGCCACTTCACCACGCCATTCAATGAAACTGATGCTTCCGGCCCATTCACCATTCGCCAGCGGAGATAGAACGTCCGTGGTGGATGACGATGCTACGTTGAGGTCATCGTGGTCGTCGTCAGTTCCGTTGTTTCCGTCAATGGCCACCGCATCTGTATGACCAGCAGTAGTACCGGATGCCCCGACAGACGTCTGCGTATCATCAAGCTTCACACGCTTGCGTGGTGGTTCAATCACGGGAACGCATGCATACGGGTCTTTGAACATGACTCGGACGCCCTCCACTGCGCGCTTTGGTGTCCAGTATTTCTACAACAGCACGATAAATGGTATTAAAGTCAGAGATGGACCAATTAACGGCGATATACATCGTAAAAGCGTTGTAGCGTACTCCTACCTGATGGCTGCATGCCTCGGTGACGTTGGTGAAAAGCTCGAGTTCAAGCTGCTCAAAGCTCACTGCGGACACAGAAACACCAATTAGATCTTAAGCAAACTAGCGCTTTCGTAGGATGATCGGGTAATGTGAGAAATACGAGTCACTCACTTGACGGGAATTTCACTGCTAGCTCAGCGCGATTGATCAACCGGTTCAGCTTTTCCTTCACATGACGCGCCGACAAAACAACATTAGAAAAAGACGCTACGGTGCAGGTGATATCGAGGCCAATCATACCGTGAAGTTCGCGCTGTCCCCATTAGCCAACAGCTTCAGCGACGCAAGCAAGTCTTCGTCTCGGTCCGGAAATTGGCTGGATTGGTCTATACATCAACAAGACCACACACACAAAAACATTTGCCTTCAATACTTCAAACTCAATCACGCATAAACCAACGCACGCCGTCTTCACCTTTCTCTACCGTTGTCAATGACGCAGACTCCACAGCGCCCTGCACACCCACAGCCAGCACAGTAAGCCTTCTTTTGCACTAGCAGCTTAAAATACTTGTTAAGGTTGCTGTCTGTACCTCTCCACCCGACAGCACAATGTCCAGCACGAAGGTGTCGCAGTAGATGGACAGCGACGACTCGTTGGGCTTGAGGATCTGCAGCTTGACCAGCGGGCGGCTGAGGTTGGACACGATCTTGGTGACCTCAAACATGATCTTGTAGGCGCCGACGCGGCCCTCCAGCTCGGCCCCTCGCAGACCTGCCTCCAGGTCCAGTTTGCTCACACTCTCGGCCAGAATGGTCCTCACCGTGGCCACGTGGGACTCGAAGCGCTTGACATCCTTCCGCAGCTGCACGAACTGCTGGTTGCGCGCGTACCAGTCTTTGTGCTGCTTGAGCGTCTCGAAGAGGTAGTTGAGGCCGAAGCGCCACGAGTTCTTCTCGGTCTGCAGCCGGTTCTTTTGCTGCAGCACTGACAATTGTACTCATATTAGTGTCAATTGCACTCATATTATTCTGCCACGTACTCAAATGATCAAATAAGAAAATAATACTCTTTTAATTGAGTACATACGATGCTGCTGGAAGCCGGCGCTGTCGTTGCGCAGATTGTCAGGAAGCATCCCGTCCAGACACGAGCGTAGGCTACTGGCGACCGAGTGCAGGTGTGGAGAGTTCTTGTTGGGCGCGTTGGGGGTCCCTGGCACCGCGCCCACGGCCCCCATTCCCATCCCTGCGGGCGTCGGGGTCGTCATCTCTGTTAGAAATGGTATGTTGCGTGTTATCTTCTTGCAACTTAACTCTTGCGGCAACATCGAAAAAGCAACTTAAACTCTTGAAGGGCATCAGATCTGCATTTTCGGGAGGGATGACGTACCTGCATGGTGGCGCTGGTAGTTGTCAGGAGGCCACGCCGCTCGTGGCCAAGAAGCAAAACCCAGCGATACTATACCTTCTCACACTCTGCTCAACGATTGGTGGCTTCTTATTCGGTTACGACACTATGAGTAGCTACGAAGAAGAGAATCATCCCCTCTTTCTGACTACTGACTGTATCATACTATGGCAGGGTGTGATCTCGGGGGCTTTGATGTTGCTCAGAGGCCCCAAAGCTTTCCACCTGACGGATTTGCAGAGCGAGAGCGTCGTGTCTGCTGCTGTGTTCGGGGCCGTCGCTGGCGCCTCTCAGCAGCTGCAGCACTCACGTGTTCGGGCGACGTCCCGTGATTCTGCTGTCGTCGGTCACGTTCGCTCTGGGCTCCTGTCTCATGGCTGCTGCAAAGACTTTCGTTGCGTTGCTGTTCGGGAGGCTCCTAGTGGGGGTCGCCATCGGGTTCGCGTCCATGACGGTGCCGCTTTACATCGCAGAGGTGTCGCCGCCGGAGATCCGAGGCCGCCTGGTGTCACTCAACACGGCGCTGGTCACGGGAGGGCAGTTCTTCTCCGGGGTCATGGACGCTCTGCTGGCTGACGTGGACGACGGGTGGAGATACATGCTTGGACTGGCGGCTATTCCGGCGGTTGTGCAATTTGTTGGCTTTCTGCTGCTACCGGAGAGTCCACGATTCCTCATTAGCAAAGGGAGGATGGAGGAAGCACGGGCAGCGTTGAGGCAGATTCGAGACACGGATGATATCCAGACGGAAGGCAGTCATATTGAAGCGGAGATTTTGCGTGCAGAAGAGGAGGATGTGAATATCTGGGGTGCAATTCGTTCGCCTGCAGTAGGCTCTCCAACAACTCTGCGGAATCAACACCGTCATGTATTACGGCGCTACTATCATCCAGCTTGCAGGCTTCACCGAGCCGACTACGACTATTTGGCTCTCGGCACTTGTGTCCTTCAGTAATTTCATCTTCACCTTCGTGGGTGTTTACCTCGTGGATCGTAAAGGTCGACGGCTGCTCACGCTCGGGAGTCTAATTGAAGTTTTTCTCTCGCTCACGGCACTTGGTGCGAGCTTTTATGCTGCAGAGCTGCAGTCAGTGGAATCTGTTGGGGTAGGTGGATGCTCCCAGTTTTCAACTTGTCTTGATTGCGTTGCTAGTGCGACATGTGGCTTCTGCTTGGAAGGGAAAATGTCAGGTGCCGCAGCCGTAACATCGAATCTGTGTCTACCTGGAACACCGACCTCAACTATTCAAGGATCCTGGGCACGCTCCAACTGGGCCTTCGAGTCGTGCCCATCCAAAAGTCACAGCTGGGTGGGTAGTGTTCGTGACTCTCTTTATCTTCTTGGCATGCTTTGCGAGCGGCATGGGCTGTATGTGTTGTCAAGATGGCGTCTCGAGCAGCTGCGGGATACCGGTAGACACCGGTATGGNGTATCCAGTAGGGAATCCAGTAGGCTTAGAGGTAGCAAGCAGGTTGCGAACTAAGGACCTTAATCAATCACTTTGCATTTTATCAACAACTGCTCAAGCGACCTTTCCAATTAGTGGTTGGCCCCCAGCCATCAGAAAGACCAAGATGCTGGACTCGATAAGGCCAGCCCAGTAGCGACTACATCTTCCGACGACGAAGCCGAGAGGACTGTACGATCCAGTTTGAACGCCCAATGAAGCGATGGACAAATCACGCCAGCCAATAGTTCGCGAGACTCTGTGACGACGCTTTGTGTGGACAAATGTGGCAAGCTACCATACGATTCACCCCCCCCCCCCTGCGCCAAACCAGCAGGAAGAGGAACCAAAATACCTGTTAGGCCTCCGTTGGTCAGAAAATATCGTGCCAGTCTTCTAGGACACTGACAAAGGCGGATTTCGAGCACGTTCATTGTCCAAGTCAAGTTGAAGACGTGGCGGTGACTGTACTTCGAAGTATGGAGGAAGCTCAATTTCTTGAAGTAATAACCGTAAACTTACGTAACTTAACCGTGTACGGTACAGTAATCTGGGTACAGTAAACGGCCCATAAACTTTTAAGGTTAATAAGTTTAAAAACAGTAAACGTACCGTAAACTTTTATGTTTTAAAGTACAGTATTGCTTGGAACTCTCTTGTGTCCACTGTACGTAAGCTTCGTCGCAACTTAACCGTAAACTGTACCGTAGTATTTCAGAGAACGGTAGTAAAAATTTAAGAAAGTTTACGGGAGGTTTACAGTTTACTTTTTTTAATACAAGTTAATAAACGTAGAGACAGATGCGGATGCTGCAGTGACATTTCCGATCTAGCTGCACGCGAAGTTGAAAAGGGTTACGGATCTTGGGCAACGTGAAGCTTGGGCGGAGCGAGGACACTTGACCATTTGAGGGGTAGAAGGGAGATTCGAAAGTGATTGATTTATCGGAGCTTACTTTGCCTGCAC